>JAFIRS010002868.1:0-175039 GCA_018342105.1 Gonioctena quinquepunctata | reverse complement strand
TGTTTATTCTTAACTTCATAACATTATGTTCTCTGTTTCCAAGTAATATTGAATATTTGGAAAAAAAATATAAAAATTGATGAATAGCTGTTGTATTATTAAATAACATTAATATTTTTTTTTGATGGACTGGGGTGCGCCCCTTGCCCCCTCTGTGATACGCCCAACCTCGCACCATCCTTGTGTGTACCTACGCATGAGAATATACATCCCAATATAAAAAGTCCACCCCTAATCGTCGATCATGATGACATCATCATCATCGTCTATCACGATGACACCGTCATCATCGTCTATCACGATGACATCATCATTCTCGTCGCCACTCACATCATCGTCCTCCGGCTGTTGCACTGCTGGCCGTCTGCGTCAGGTCTACGGATATGCATGAGATCCCACCATGCATCCTGATCCATTCTGTCCCTCTCACCATCGCTCACACAGTCGCAGTAGTCATTGCAAACATGAGCATTGTCCGACTCTGCCGAATCACTCATCGGCCAGTCGTCATCCCTCCAAAATGTTCGTGCACTTGACGACGATGAGGTCCGACTCATAACCTGCTGCTGCTGGTGGTCCTCTGCTGGTTGAACTGACCTCTTCTCCTTGGATGGGGCCATCATCTGCTGACGTCTCCAACAAACTTGGTGGTGGTGAATCACCACGTTCCAAACATAACTACTGGAATCAGCAGCGGCTTTGGTTACGTCTGACATGATGATCAGAAGTGAGGAAATAGCAACGTGTGATCCTATTTATATCATTCAGAGGAGTGGAGGGATATGTCAGGGAGTGGGGTTAAAGTGCGTAGTAGGAATGTGGTCAATCATTTCGAGTTTCGAAAAGTCCAAGTCTCACTATTTAGTTAAGAATATTTTATGTGTAGACTAAATAAGAGTTCACTAGATTTTATTTTTTATTTCAACATTAATCTATTTGCTTTTCAGAAGAGAAAATTAATTCGAGCTCAGAAAAAAATTGTATAAAGACTAATTTCACCATATGCAGAAATGTTTATTGTTTGGAAGTAGAAAAATTAAAATTATTAGGAAAGGTAATTCAACAACACAAGGTGAAATGCATGCTATAATTTTGTATGCGATTCGAAAAGTAAATTCAGTTAAGAATGGACATTTGAGAATTCTGATTCATGAAAGTCGGCAAGCCAACATGCATGCAATCCCATATAGCAAATCAGAAACTCAAAGAACCCCAAAGAACCACTCTCAAAGGTTTTATTATTTCAAATATGAAGAAACAATTATTTCCAACACTTCCATTTCTTTGTTTGATCTGTTAATCGAATCAAACCCAATGTCAAGGTTATGTGATGTATATGGATGAAGAAAGACATGTTTTCCATCAAGTTTGCTTTCTTGTGATCAAGATCGTCACCTTGAATGACGTACGAGTCAATATGTGGCCTTTCTCAAAGTTGATTTCACATCCTGATTTCAATCCCACGCACACACACACACACACACACAGAAGTTTTTGGGTTCGGAAATCAGTATTTATGTCAGCTCAAAACTTACAGGGAAGAGACCTTGTAATAACGATGCTCTATTAGAAATGAACAGATTAGGCCGAACTAACTAAAAAGCAAAAAATAAAATAACTAATAAGAAACCTTTTATTTAAGTCGTGTACTAAAACCTATAAAATAAGTTTAAGTCATCGCTGACAATTATTTAATTATTTTTTGTTGAATTATTGGATTTCAAAAAGCTTGTCGCGCGAAAATTGTTCATGAAGGTAGGTACCAATTAATTTGATTGGGCAGTGATTGGTTGGTAATCAAGAACTTGTCAAAATAATTAATTTTTACAAAGTTTTCATAAAAGTAGATACCCATTCATTTCATTGGATAATGATTGGTTGGTAAGTATAACAACTTGCCTTTAGAAAGGTTTTTTAATAGTTAATTTATTGTTTTATAGGGTATTAGCATTCAAAACTTCATATTCGAGTTCTGTTTGTTGATCATCTCACTGATATTAAAACTTAAATTTGACACCCAAGTGTCAAAGATACATATTACTCTAGGTGAAATCTGAACAAGTAACAAATTTTCTCTAGTACAGCCTCCAGGCTGTGCAACTTGTTACTGATACGTATACACTTGTTACTGTTAGATGTGAAACTTTAAGGCAAATCCTAAATCTAATGTACATTTACCGAACTGAAGTGTATTTCGTTGTGAATTAACCCATTATGTAACTGGTTTTCCGTATTCCAGGCAAAATTTCCAAAACAGACAGCCCCTTGGCTTTGCGGTTTCTTTTTGTTTATTTGCTTCTTTGTATTTGTAATTATTAATTTTTAATATTGCACAAATAAACATATATCATTTAATGGAATAGTGAGAAACTTCCATAAGATGTGAAGAAATACGTTCACTGAAGAACATTCATAAGAAAATAATAACAACAGCGTTAACCATGAATACAAAATATTGTAACGTAAATAAACTTAACTTGGTTTATACTAATTTATTTCACACTTAAATCTACAACTTAATTTATATTACTACGCCACTGAATAGCTCGATCGTATGGGCTCGTTCAGACTGTCTACTCCCTCTTGAGGGCTGTCTATTTATCTCCGATACAGCATTCTCGATGTTTCGAATTCGGACGGTTGGCGACTAGCATATTCCAATTGTTTCCAATATTGACCGTTGTTTTCGCGGCAGAGCGACTGGATGGTTCTCGAATATCTCGGGGATGATCTCATCGCTGTGGGATGGCAACACGTGAGGCGACAGGTCCGGCCTAGGTTCGTTACATTGCCCCTTCTTAAGACATTTCGTCCGAAATTTCATCCTTGGGTGTGACGATATCTGCATGACTCCCCATATCTGCACCGTGAAGTTCGAGGGAAAGTAACACTCCACGGTCTTCATGATCGGTCGTGGAAGAGGGTTACAGCAAACCAAAATCTTGACGCCGCTGGATCTGAATATCGCCTCCAGCATACTTCTTATGACTCCCCAGTCAACCCATCAATACCACGGGACAATTTTGGAATTGCTAGATCCACCAGATTCTGGTCCACCATAGTTTTTCTCTTAGTTTGGTGAGACTCTTCCGGAACATCTTCATGGACGGTTTATCTTGGAATGCCTCTTGGTAACTGGTGGTGGATGTTTCTCTGGCCTTTCTTCAGCTGTAGCACCCACCAACTTCTGGATTCTGCTCCCAGTGTTTGGAGTTGACCAAATTTCTTGGAGAACACTACGGCGATGCCCTGGACATTTTAGAGATCTTCTGCCACACATGCGCTGGTGCGTAGTCAGCAGGCACCTCGAAAAGGTCGTGCTCCTCTCGTACCCCATGTAGAACTTTCTGCCCGTTTGAATACAAGGACATAAACTTCTCGAACGTCATATCATCCTCCGGTGGCTTGAGGGTGCGAACTGGTCATGGTTTCCAGCGTAAGGGGCCAACCTGTTGGGAAATGGACGACCCTTGGTTTCCCTCGGGGTGGCTTATGGATTCGGTACACAAGGTCGTTTATCCTTTTCACGATTTTATACGGGCCTTTCCCCACGGTTCCGCAACTTTGGTGATAGTCCCGACGACGTTTGGGGTTGTACAGCCAAACCAGATCATCAATAAATCCTCCAGCGTCGGCCTTGATGTCATAGGTCTTCTTCATTTTATCGCTGGCACTCTGGATGTTCAACCGGACTCGTTCTTTGGATGTCGTCCATTCTCTGCCGAAGTTTGCTGACGTAGTCCTCTCCCGAGTGTCTTGTCCTGGCGGTATCCCAAACTTCAGGTCGCAAGGCAGTCGCAGTTCTCGGCCCATTATAATACTAGCAGGGTTTGACCGGTTGACTCGTGTTGCTGCGGATCGATAGGCCATCAGGAACAAATGAAGATACTGGTCCCAGTCTCTTTGATGGTCAGAGACAACCTTGGACAAGTGGCGGTTGATCGTCCTGTTCATCCGTTCCACCATTCCATCGGACTGCGGATGTGGGGCCGTGGTTCTTGTCTTTGCGGATGTTCAGCGGTAGACATATTTCTTGGAAAAGGTTGGATTCGAAATTTCTGCTTGATCCGAGTGCAGCTCCATTGGAATACCGAATCGACTATCCATTCTTTCACCAAGACGTCGGCGACGGTGATGGCTTCCTGGTTGGGCGGGGCGTCCAGGCTTCCGCCCACTTACTGAAGTAGTCCATTGCCACAAGGATGTATTTATTCCCGTGGTCGGATACGGAAACGGGCCGGCGATGTCAATGGCGATTCTCTCGAACGGGCTGCCTACGTTGATGGCATCGGGGCCCCGGGTCGTATTCGAGGTCCCTTGCTACAGCGCATACAGCGCACTTTCTGCACCAGTCCTGGACGTCAACGACAATTGGTCCCGTAAAACCGTTGCCTCACTTTCTGCAGGGGGCTTCGTACTCCCAGATGTCCTCCAGCGACTCCATCATGGATTTCCCGCAGCACTTCCTCTCTTCTGTTCCTGGGAACAATTATTTGGCGTCTGTCTTCCCCACCAATATCGGCCTCAACACACGTTTCCAGGATCCCATTGTCCAGGAAAAGAGAGTTCCATTGTGCCCAATAGGACTTAACAGCCGGCGAGTAACCTGCGACTTCCTGCCATGATGGTCTTCGATTACCCTTCTTCCAGCTGACGACTAAGCCAAGGTCGGGGTCTTTCTCTTGGTCTTTCTGGATCTTGCTGTCGTTCCAGTTGTCATCCATTGCCGCGGTTCTACAAAGTGTTGCTTCTTTCTCTTCTGCTCGTCGGCAATGTGAGGCAATCATCTGGACATGGTCTTCGCGACAAGGCATCTGCATTCTTATGGCTTGTTCCGGCTCGATGTTCGATCTCGAAATCAATTCTTGGATCTCTCGATCCACGTGCTCCGCCCCCTCAGGTTTTTTGGGAACTGAAGACCCCGGGAGGCTGCATGGTCAGTTCTCAGCAGGAATCTTCTTTCCATACACGTACTTGTAGAGTGCTCCACCCCCCTTTACAACAGCTAACAGCTCTCGCCTGGTGACACAGTAATTCGCTCTGGTTTTGCTAAGCGTCTTGCTGAAATAACCAATGACCTTCTCCTGTCCCTTTCCTGGATCTGAGATGGGACGGCTCCAAGTCCCACGTTGCTGGCGTCCGTATCCAAAATGAATTTCCCTTTGGGTGGGGATTGCTCAGTACAGGTGCGTTGATCAAAGCCTTTCAGCTTCCTGAATGAGTCTTGACATTCTTCGGACCACTGGAACTTTGTTTGGCCCTCCGTGAGCCTGGTCAGTGGTTTAGCGATGTTGGGGGGAATCCCAGCACATATCGGCGATAGTATGTGCATAAACCAAGGCTTCGAAGTTGGTGAATGTCTTTTGGGATGGGCCAATCCTTAACAGCTTGATCTTCTGGTCATCCCTGCTACTCCCCTTCCCAGAGACAACGTGGCCGAGGAATCGTACTTTTTTTTTTGGAACAGATGGCATTTCTTAGGGCTCAGCTTCAATCCGGGTTCCTCAGTCGCAGGAATACTTCCTCCAAAGTTTTTCGTGGTCCTCGCGATCGGCCACAATTATGTCGTCAGATACACTAGACACGTGTTCCATGAGGCCCTTCAGCACTGTCTCCATCAATCTTTCGAAGTGGCGGGAGGCATTACAAGCCGAATGGCCCAACGGTGAACTGCCACAATCCTGAGCCTTTGGTAAAAGCGTCTTTTCTCGATCTTCCTGAGCAAGTTCTGCGCGGTATCCCTCTTCAGATCAAGGGTCGAGAAAATCGTGGAACCAGCCAACGTGTCTAGGGTGTCATCTATTCCCCGGGGAGGGTAACTGTCCTTCTTCGGACATTATTAAGTTGGCGATAGTCTCACAAAAGCGTGTCGATCCATCCTTTTTTTCACCGGTACGACTGGAAGGACCAGGGGCTGTCAGATGGTTCGATAACTCCTTCTTTTCCCATATCGCTGACTATTTTGTCAGCCTCTTCCTTCTTGCAAGAGGAAGTCTTCTTCTGATTGCCGGATCGGTCGGCCCCCCCAGTATCAATCTTGTGCTGGACCACATTAGTTCGACCCCCTTTTCCTTGTCCGGTTATCGAAGATGTCTTGGTACTTTAAAATCTCTTAGTTTGGGCTGTTGAGCTGGTTTTATGTCTTTGGAAGGGTGGCAATTTTTCCAGTTCTGTGGGCAAAGTTGTTGGGTTGGCTAATCATCCTCTTACGCCCCGGATCACAGATAAACTGACGGAAATCCCCTAAAATTGTTCCTTTCTTTAAGGTCCGGGAAAAGAAATTTGGGCATTCATGACCCTTACCGGCCTTTTTCAGCACGTAACAGGGTTTTCCAGGGCAACCCCTTTGTCAATTTTCTCATCATGAGTTTGGGCTCGAACATCACCACGTCTCCACTTCGCCTCCCGTCCAGGCGAGCCCCCAAAGGGTTTTTCACCCTCTCAGGTACGCTTACATCTTCAGCCAACAGCACACGGATCAACTCTTCACTTCTCCCGGAAGTCCGCTCTTCTCCGTTGACAGTGGACGCCGTCTTTGAAATCAATTCAAACCCTCTGGATTCTGATGTCCATTCCGATGTTGCATTCTTTGTCCTTCGATGTTTTCACTTTAAGGGGTTGCCCAAAATTATTTCAATCGGTAGCTCGCCATATACGGGAGCTGGCCCCTGTTGCTGTGCGTGGGTTCAAGTTGTCGTTCAATTCGTTCCGGTGTTCTGGCAAAGGAAGGCCCAGAATTGTCTAGTCGCACCTTATCTAGCAGCGGTGAAGGCTCGTTATTGATGAGACCGTCTCGAAAACACCTTTCTGTTCTGTTTGTTTTCAGGATAGCGACCATATCGTTTAACCGGGGGTTCTGGACACAGGCCGGATTCTTTCGTCGGCCTTCTTTGTTTTCCGCATCAGGTCGTGTTTTCGAATTTGGACATTTGCTACGCACATGTCCAATTTTTCCCAATTCAACATCTTATCTGTTTTTTTCTCAGGGAAACCCTTAATCCACTTTCCTTTTGGCGGCTTCCAAATTGCGGCTCCCGTGGGTCTTCCTCAATCATTCGGACTTTACTCTGGCTTTTGCAAGATTGTTTCGCGCCTCTTTAAAACGCGTGCCAGTGCGTCTACGAGATGTGTTGGACGGGCTAGTGTCACGCTTGTCTGGTTTCTTGGTCACGGGGGTCCATCCAGGAATGCTTGAACCGCTTAAATCCCCCTCCATTACATTTTCTGGGTTTGGGTGGATATGCGAGGGCGGCCAAGCGTGCAATGTCAGTTTTTAATTCTTGTAAGGGGTTCGCCCGATTTTTGGCAGCGATTTTTCCCGGGTGGGGTGGTATACGTGTTCCAAATGGGCGTGCCATATGTTTCCCAGATGTTTAATCAGCTGATCAAATCCTCCTGTTCTTGGGCGGTGGGAGTTTTTTAGAATATTTGTCGCCCTCCACGTAATCAAGGGGTCAGTGCTCAGCTCTTTCCCCTGCATTCCATCCGTTTGCTTTGGCCGCTGCTTCAGAGCTGCCGGCGGTAATTTGCCCATGGGTTTTCCTTTGAACTGGGGGCTTCATGGAAAGCTTCCCTATTTCTGAAATGACCTTGACATCTTTTATACCCTCTTGAACTTTATCCAAGTTCAAACTCAACCCAACTTGCATTTTTTTAAAACCTCTGTGGAGGGCGCACATTAATTCGTTTTAACATGATCGTTTCCTTTTTTTTTTGTCCATTTCTGCCTCGACCCCATCTTTATTTTTTATCTACCTCCGTGTTCTTTTTGCTCCTAATTTTATCTATCTCTGTCTCAACGGTTCCCATTCTTTCTTCTAGAAAATTAGCCCACACCACATTTTTTTTTTGGGCCCTTTCCTGTGTTTTCCAGGAACTTCTTTTTGGCTTCTTGCATTTTCTTCCAGGCTTTTTGGGAATTTTCTAGAAGCTTCTCTTTTTCTAAACAAGCTTCTCTTCCAGATTTCAAACCATTTTTTTCCCAAGCTTCTTGGTTTTCTAGAAGCTTCTCTTCAGATTTCTAGAATTTTCTTGGAACTTCTTTTTAGATTTCAAATTTTCTTCAACTTCTTCCGGTTTCTAGCTTTTTTTTCCAGGCTTCTTGAATTTTCAAAAGGCTTCTCTTCCCAGAATTTTTTTTCTTCCAAAGTCCTGGGAATTTTTTTGCAGCTCTTCTTTCAAGGTTCTATTATCGGACTCAAATCACCCAGGAGACTTGAATAAAATGTTTCGGGGTCCCCCCACCTTCTTGTATAAGTCCTTCTGCAAGTCTTTCCTGGAGTACTTTTTTTACCCGTTGTTTCCATTCCCCTTTCCCCCAATTCCTGTTTCAATTCCGCTACCAAATCCGGCAAGGGCCCCTTTTTCTTGAACACATTTTGTCTTTGACGAGGTTATCTTTTTTTCCCGAAAAGTTTATCAGTTTTTTAAAATTCCTTCAAATTCTTTCCCGGGCCCCATTATTGTCTGTTTCCGCGAAGAATGTATCAGTTTTATTCCCCACTGTGCCCCCTTCCGAAAACCGGGCCGCTGTCTTTTTCTGTTTCACGCGAACATTTAAATCAGTTTATATTCCACCACAATTGCCCACTTCCAAAACCGGGCCACTTTTCTATTTTGGGGTACAAAAGGTCTATCAATTTTTTTTTTCTGACTATTCCCGTTTGTTTAAAAATCTCACTTCCGACACCAATTGCGTAAAAAAATAACTTGGTTTTATACTAATTTTTTTTTCACCACTTAAATCTACAACTTTATATTACTACGCCACTAAATAGCTCGACGTATGGGCTCGTTCGACTGTCTACTCCCTCTTGAGGGCTGTCTATTTATCTCGATACAGCATTCTCGATGTTTTCAATTGGACGGTTGGCGATAGCATTTCAATTGTTTCCAAGCCGTTGTTTTTTCGCGGGGCGGCGGTTGGTTCTCGAAATACCCGGGGATGATCTCATCGCTGTGGGTAAACCCACGTGGGGGCGACAGGTCGGCTGGGTTCTTTAAATATTATTAAAAAACGTTAAAAAGGGAAGTAAAATCTGGGGGTTCGTAAACTAACATGGAAGCACCCAGAGTTTTTAACTTTTGAAAAAATTAATAAATAAATAAAAATTGTGGCTACCTTTTTCAAATTAAAAAAAAACCATCTTCGAGCAGGGAAACGAACCTGCACCTTTGGATTTCTAGTCCATACTCTAACCATCTGAGCTATCGAGGCCACAGATTCAACCGCATTTCGGGATTTCGCCCAGAATTTAATGTTAGTTGTTTTGGGAATGGATTATGAAGATGGGGATCTCAAAGACAATTCTCCATGGGATCTCATGTACTATCAGTGGATAAGGGGAATCAAGACCAATTTTACCTTTTCCTAACATCCCGTGGTTGACGGCTTCAGTAAAGGATCAAGGTGTTGATCTCCGACCACTGAACAAAGTTTTTCTTTAATTAAAATTTGTCTGTGCCATAATTTTCATTTTTAAATTAATTATATATATATATATATATATTTAAAAAAATTTTAAAGAACTATATTTCTCCTATTCAATAAAACTAGTAATAATAAAAGTAATTTATTTGATAATTACAAATAAATGAAAATAAAAATCATGTTTTGACACACATATATAAATTGATTAGAATTGTATTCCAATATCAAAACATGATTGCCTATACATAACAAAAAAATAATTTTTGTTTGTGGAGGTATTACTTAACATCCAGGTGAACAGTTTGGTGCCAATCCACTTGAAATCTCACCATTGAAGGAGAATTCGTCAAACCAATTGAGAGTCTGAATGCAAAAGAATTCTGTCAAATTCTAGTTAAATCTAGCAAATCCTATGAAACTCTAGGCAGAGTTTCTAACATTAGATTTCACTATGTAGAGTTCTAGCAAATGTGAACTCCATGTTCGATTGAATTTTCATACATTCATTGAGATACAATAATTCTATTCATTGACGCTACTAATTGTTTTCCAATGCATTCTTCACATCAGATTATTTCTTATGTAATAGGCTTTTTTCATTTTTGATGACAAATGACTAACTTTGTTTATCTGTCAGACCAACGGCATTGGCGGCAATTTTTTTTTTTAAGGAAATAAAATATTTCCCAGTTTTCCTATGGATAGTTGCCTTGAATTCACATGGAGAAACTCACCATTAGAAAATATTCGTGTACATTAATTTATCTACGAATGAAAGGTTTTTTGACGGTATAAAATAGGTAATAAGTACTTAACCTACAAAGAAAGTTACGAAGCCAATGTATGCAGGTGCATTTTTTCATGAAGTTGACTTGACATAATGTTGAAAATACCGCTAATTTTGAACTAAGCCAATCTCAAATTTATTTCAAAACTATTCAATGGGTTTTTCACTTTCCCAATAGCCAATCAAACTTTGGGTCTCAAAACGATCGCATGCGCCTTGAAAAATCATCTAAATGAAAGGCCTATTTGGGAAAAAATGGTCACTTTCAGAAAAATTGAACTCTTTTGATATTTGATAACAGTGAAGCATATTTTTTTAATTTGAAAAAAAATCTTGTTTGAGTCTTGACCTATCAGAGCTATCGGGTGCCTAGAACACAGCTTATTTCTGGGACTCATATTGTCCCTCCCGATATTCCAAAAAACTCACCTTTTTCTTTCTCCTGGCCCCAAAACTAAAATGTAAAAAAATGATAAACCATTATTCTCTAATTATTTTCGAATATTTTCAGGCCGAGCCTGATGTTTGAAAACATTTTTGACTTTAAAATAATAAATTTCCCCGGAATATTACCCTGCTGCTACAAGCCCCGATGAAACACTATCATGCATTATTTCAATAGTCTCAAAAAAATGAGTTGAGAAAAAAAAAGGTGAAACAATAAAAGGCACGTAAATAAATTAAAACCCTTTTCAAAAAAAGACATTTGTCAACGTCAAAGTACATTGTTTACGTTTCTAGAATGGCCCCCCTCCGCTTATCCTTTTTTTCCCTTGTAGGTAGAAACTTTTTTCAGGACCATCAAATGAACCCTTTTTTCCCATTCTCCTCTGTGTTTAAGTTCTGGGGTTTTTTATCATTCCCAGAAAACATGAATAGCCGTAAATAGATGTTAACGGCGGTCTTCGGAAAAGGCACCCCGATGTCGGTAAAAAGTGGGATGTTTCAGTTTTGCCGCCTTCAACTACGGTATTTATTATGGAGGGAAAATTTGCCAGAAATTCCCCGTTAAAAATTTCGATATTCGCGCCGATGTCGTTTAAAATTATGTGGCTTCCCCCTCCTGGGGCCTCTATAATGAAAATTCAACATTGGCATTACTGAAGATCACATTGGCAGTTGGCCCTACTGCTGGTTTCGTGTATTTTCTATTTTGTCTTGTCATTTGATTCATGAAAATAATCACGTAAAAATACTTTTTTTCAGATTTGTGTGTTTCATTCTATCTATTTGGTGAAATTTTTTTCCCGGGCCATTTTAAAAATAGGCCTTTTCATTTAGATAAAGTCTGATTCGCTTTTGGGGAAAGTGAATAGCCATTGGTTAGTTTTGAAATAAAAATTTGAGATTGGCTTAGTTCAAAATTAGCGGTATTTTCATATTATGTCAACAGACAACCGCAAATGATCTTTTGGCGTTCTAACTTTCTTTGTAGGTTAAGTATTTAACCTATTTTATACCCCCAAAAAAACCTTTATTCGTAGATAAAATAAGTACACGAATATTTTCTAATGGTGATTTTTTCTTCTCCATGTAAATTCAAGTCAACTATCCATAAAAACTCGGAAATTTTTTTATTTTCTTAAAAAAAAAAATTCGCCTTCAATGCCGTTGGGTCTGACATGAAACAAAGTTGTTTTATATCTAAATAAAAAAAGCCTTTAATATCGGGAAAATATGGATTTGTTAACTCTTTTAAACAATGCTCTTATTATCAGTGAATTAAATGAAAAAAAAAAGACTGCTTTTAAACTCACAAAAAAGGAAAAAAAAATATCTTCAATTGTTTGACCTATTTATTCTGTAGTAGCGATTCAAAAACTTGCCGCGAATATAAAATGGGTAATTTTTTGGGAAGATTTTGTTCTACTCAGAATAATAATTTTCCTTTCTAGTGCTTTTTTTTTAAAGCCTCTTTTCCTTCAATTGCACGAAAAGGGGAAATTTCTGATGTCTAGCCATATTTACTAAACGTGTCGAAATTTTCATATGGCTTTTTTATTTTTTATGACAAATATAACTTTTTTACCTTCGACCCCAAAGGCATTGACACATTTTTTGAAATAGAAATTTTCCCGGCCCTATGGATGTTGACTTAATTTAAAGGAAAAAACCTTGAAAAATATTCGTTACTTTTTTTCTACGAATGAAAGGTTTTGGTATAAAAATTATAGTCTTAACCTAAAAAAAATTACGAACCCCAAATTTTCTTTATTTTTCTGGTTACTGTTGACATAATGTGAAAAGGTAACTCAAATTGTTATTTCAAAACTAACCAATGGCATTCTTTTCCCCAAAGGGCCCAAACAGCTTTTTGGGTTTAAAACGAGGGGCATGCGCCTTAAAAATCATCTGAATGAAAAAGGGCCCTTTCCCCTTTTTTTTAACATGGCGAAATGGCCGCGCGTGCTGTGCCTTTTTTTCCCCATTCCCCCAAATCTGAAACTTTTTAACAATGATATTTCATGATACGTGGGTTCGGGCTTTCTATATACCTCAGGTGATAACACGTATAGTATTTCAATCCCAATGGCCCTTTTTTTAAGATCATTTTTAAGGCACATCCGCTCGTTTTGAGCCCCAAAGCTTGATTATTTGGGAAAGTGAATAGCCTTTGGTTTTTTTTTTGAAAGTTGAATTGGCTTAGTTCTTGCGGTATTTTCATATTTTTAACAGTCCTTCGACAAATCACCCATACATTGGCGTTCGTATTTTTTGTAGGTTAAGTCATTACCTTTTTTATACGCACAAACCCAAACCCCAAACCAGGGTTATATTTCAATTTTCCCCAAAACCTTTCTTCGTAGAAAAAAATAATGTCCCAAATTTTTTTTTCTTGGTGAGTTTTCCCCATGAAAAAAGTCAGCTTCCGCCGGAAAACTCGGAAATATTTTATTCCTTTTTAAAAAAAAATTCCCCGTCAATGCCGTTGGGTCTGACGGAAACAAATAAGTCATTTGTCATCAAATAAAAAAGCCCGGCATAAAAGTTTCGGGGAAATTCTTTCCCCCGACTGAACTTTTGTATACCAGGAACGCTTTAAAAGAAAAAAAACCGGTATTATAAAATTTCCCCATTTCCCGGGCGGAAAAGGGCACTTCAGTGTTTTTTTTTTTTGCCTTTTCGGATTAGAAAAACGGACCAAAAAAACCAAATTTGTGGTAAATAATGCCCGGAGGATATAACGTGTTTTAAAAAGTTCCTTTCGTTTGACGGTGCGAGTTCAGTTAAAACCAAAGATTGGAGACCGCTGCTTCGTCATAAAAAAAGAGAAAAACTAATTTCGTGTGGTTTCCTGACAGTTGCCCCTTTTTTAAAACCCAGAAAGATCTATTTATTTGTTATTGTTTTGGTACCCCTTTTTACCATCGATTCAAAAAAAAACACATAAAATTGTTTTGGTTTTTGGGCCAGTTTAATAATTCCTGCGGGAACGGTGGTTCATTGCAATGAACTTAATTTTGATATCAGCGAAAAAAGACAGATTTTAAAATTGACAAAGAAAAAATTTTAAACCCCCCAGCCGCCCAAGTCAATGATACTGATTCTTGTGAGAAAAAAGGGGGACCAACAGACCCCCTTGAGAAAATTATCCCGAAAAATATTATTTCAAAAAATGAGAAACTTTCGAATCCCATTCGGAATCCGACAAAACTATCCACTATAAAAGGACACCCAAAAAGGAAAAAAAAAAAAAACATCTGAAAAAAAGTAATGTTTAAAATTTAAGGGAAAAGGAACCAGGCTAAATTAGAACAATAAAGCATATATAAAAGGTTCCGAAAACAGGGGAAGGGGAAATCGTTTTTTTTCGCTTTTCCTTTGACTGCCGGCAAATGGTGTTTATATTTTAAGCAAAAAGTTTTTTTTAAAGGTTGTTTACAATCACAATTTTTCACCGTTACTTGCAAATTTGAACCCCAAACTAAAATTTTGAAAACCCCGGGGTTTTCCCCCAAAAAAAAAAACCCCTTTTTTATCATGTTGATATACAGAGGTTTAAAACATTAAAATGCGGGATCAGCCCAGTTACAGTTTAAAAAAAAAAATAAAATTTATTGTTCCATTTTAATACCCCAGGCAATATATTTTGAGGGCCCTGTCTAATAATAAAATTAGATTTGTTTAATCGATAAAATTTTTTTTTCCCGCAATGGGGGATAAAAGGGCATTTTTGCTAAACCAAGTTCGCATTATTGCATCTTTTCGGAATAAATGATATTTCCACAGAGGTGTAGCAAACCAAAAAAATCCCAAAATTCAGATAAACAAAAAACGTTTAAATCAGTTAAAAGCAGACCGAGTTCCAGCCCGAATTTGCGGTGCTTAGGGATTGGGCGTCCGCCGGAAAATTTGATTTCGTGGTTGTAATTAATACCCTGAAATAAATTTTGTTTCTGTTAAAAAATGCGAGAATGTTTTGAAAAATGTTTTGCTGAGGAATCCTTTTTCCAAAATTCCCTTTCCCCCCCTTCAAATTTCTTTAAAATTTTTTTTATAAAAAAAAGGGGGATGGGGATTTTTTTCAAAATATTTACCAAGAATGTTTAAAAAGGTATATTTTTCCCCGTTTTTTGTGGGGAAAAAATTAAACCCCTTCCCCCCCCCTATAAAAATTTTCTTTGGAATAATTCTATTTCCAAAAAAACCGGGATGGGTATTTTTTCATAAGGAGGGGGTTTTTTTTTTCAAAATATTTTTTCAAAAAAAATGAAAAATTCAAATTAAATTCAGATTTTTCCTTCCCCCCCCCCTTATCATAATTTTTTTAAAACTATTTTTGGAAAAACCTACAGTTTTTTATAAATAATTAAAGAATCTTAAAAGTGTATAGCATTTTTGCGCAAATTCCCCCTTATACCCTTATAATTTTTTTGTATTATTATTTATAAAAAAAAAAAACCTGGTTTTTTTTTATAAAATTTTTCCAAGAATTTAAAAAGATAGTTGTGATATTTTGGGGGGCAAAATTCCCCCTTCCCCCCTTTAAAATTTCTTTGATATTTTTTATTTAAAAAAAAAACCCTGGGGGGTTTTTTTTTTTATAAATAATCCAAGATTTTCGTGATAGATTTTTTGCAAAAATTTAAATTATACCCTTAGTTTTCCCTTGATATTTTTTGGGAAAAAAAAACAGGGAGGGTTTTTTTTATAAATATCCAAATCTTAAAAGTGTAAGTTATTTTGCGAAAAAAACCCCTCCATCCCTTAGAATTTTTTTGGAAAAATTCATTTATAAAAAACGGGGATCAGTTTTTTTAAAAAAAATTTCAAGAATTTAACAAAGAAATTGTTATTTTGCGGGAAAAAACCCCCTTACTACCCTTAGTTTTCTTTTTATTTTTTTCCCATAAAAAAAAAAAAAAAATTAGGGGTTTTTTTTATAAATATTTCTAAAGACCAAAAAGATGAATTATTACTTGTTTTTGGGGGAAAAAACCCCCTTATATATGGGGTTTTTCTTTTAATTTTTTTTTCCCTAAAAAAAAAACCTGGAAAATTTTTCAAAAATTATGACAAAAATTTAACAAATGTTTGTTATTTTTGCGGGCAAAAAAATTCCCCTATACCCTTAAATTTTTTTGGTAAATTTTTTTCCATAAAAATCCGTAGGTTTTTTTTTTTAAAAGGGGGGGTTTTTTTTAAAACATTAGTAAAGAATTTGAAAAGATAGCCTCATTTTTTGGGCAAAAAATTCCCCCCTAAAAATTTCAAAAATTTTTCTTTTTCCCTTAAAAAAAAATTTTATTTTCTTATGGAGGGGATTTTTTTTTCAAAATTTGAAAAGCGGGAGGGGGTTGGGGTTTTTTTTAGAAAAATTGTACATTGGAAGAAGTTTAAATGGCATTATGAAAAAAAACCATCCTTAGGAAAAAATCCCATCCACGCGTTTTAAATAAGGGAAAAATTTTAAAGTTCGTGATAAGGGAGAAGGGTTTAAATTTTGCCGACCAAATTGAACCTCCCTCTTTTAAACCGGTAACATATATTATGAAAAAAAATTTCCATCACGCGTTTTTTTTATGGAATTGAACATTTTTAAAGGGGGAAATTTATGATGGGGGGAGTGGAGGGGTTTAATTTTTAGCCCGAAAAATCGGTGAATATACATTTGTCAAAGATTCCTCGTGCATCATTTATTACAAAACATTCTTGCATTCTTAACGGGAAACGATATAATTTATTTCATGGCTGGCTCAATTTCCCACCATCAGTGGGCGACCCTGGCACGGACCCACATCCCATAAGCCCCGCAAATTTGTGGGGGAACTCGTGGCTGTTTTACACTGATGAAAAGGGGGGGAGGGTTTTTCAGACATGTAATTTGAAAAATGGATTTCACCGGGGTAGCTAAAAATTTTAAAACTTGATATATCAATCAAATATTTTAAAATT
Organism: Gonioctena quinquepunctata; assembly: GCA_018342105.1. Lineage (NCBI taxonomy): Eukaryota > Metazoa > Arthropoda > Insecta > Coleoptera > Chrysomelidae > Gonioctena > Gonioctena quinquepunctata. Next base: position 158,426 of record JAFIRS010002868.1, on the reverse strand, counting down.
TTGGGCTTAGAAATTGATAGTATATATATATATATACTGATTTCAAGAAGCATTTGAAAAGAGTTGATCACAAGTTATTGATTGTAAAGTTAAAATGCTTAAAATTTTGGGGGTTATAATGCTTTAGCTTGGTTGAGATTTTTTTTAACAGAATGGGTCCAATTTTAGATTAATAACTTTGTTTCGAATGCACTTGCTGGTCCTTCAAGGTGTTCTGCAAAATCTCATTGTGGCCCAAAACCCCTATTTATTTATTTGTTGACGATATGGGGAAAGTGTTCAAAATTTCAAAATTTTTAATATGTGTATTTAAAATCTAAAAAAACCAAATTGATCATTGATTGAGCCCAGAATGACATTGATGGATTGTATAAATGTTCTCCATTTAAATGTTAAAAATTTTTTCTGTGAAATAATATAAACGGGGGTCGAGAATCAGTCAAAAAAGCACGAAATCCAATACCTTAAGGCACCCAGGGTTCAGAAACAATAGTAATAAAACCAAAGAAACAAAGACAGTAATCTAACAAAAATGATTTGAAAGACGAAATGATCCTAAAAAAATCGCAATGCCATCAACATCAGGGGAAAGGGAAAAGAGGGAACAAATTTTTATAAAATGCAGTAATTTAAATAAAGGAAAAATTAAACAGAAAGTGGAAACAGAATTTGGGGGAAATAATAAGCATCAAGGACGGGTAAAAAACCCCCGGGAAAAAATCATTTGTGGGGGGGAAGAAGAACTAGAGGGGAAAAAGAGCTATATTGATTTTTTTTGGGGAAAAAAACGAAATTTTTTATATAAGAACATCAGTCTTAAAGGGGTTTTAAATATAAACAAAAGACAAAAAGAACAAGGGAAACATAATTTCTCGAATGTGGAGCTGAAAGATAAAATCTGTCAAAGGGGGAAAAAATTTAAACATTAGCAAGGTGCATGACCCATGAGTATTTCTCAAAAAGAGATGCTGTCACTGTGCAAGATATGGTCAAAAGCGGACTGCAAAAATAAGGGCTGTTACAAAAAGTTGGGCCTCACAGGACATGAATGTAGTTCTAATCAAATCTTGAAATGTATCAACTGTGAAGAAACAAAAAAAGGTTAAAAATCACTAATCCAACCTTTTTGTTTTTGATTCTATGTCCATCCCCCCAAAAATCAAGGTTGTGAAATAAAACTGAGATTCCCAGCTCACAACGAAAACCGATATATGCCTGAGGAAAATATCCCTATATCATAAAAAAGTACAAGGTATTTCTAACTGTTTAATTTTGGGGGTATAGCTGATGAGTAAAGGAACTTTTTTTAACACTGAACACGGAAACCTCAAACAGAATGGGGGCATATAATTAAAAAAAAACAATTTTGGGGCGCCTTTTGGTCTGTAAAATAAATGGTGGTTTTTCCCCTTTTATGCCATAACTTTTAAAACCTTTTTAAAGACACATATCAATTCATTAGTGAGGAATATTTTTTTTGAATGCACGATGGAATTTAGGGCAACACAATTATTATGTTATATGTGGGTGAAAACCCAGGGCAACAATTTAACTTGTTCATAGATAAACGGGATAAATTTTGGAAATGCCACAAAGGTAAAAAAAGCAGTAATAGTTGCCGGAGATTTAACATCAACATGTTAACAACTGCAAAAAAAAAATAGAGATACTATAAAATAACCCATTGAATTGTTATAATATAAGTGCAATAATTCATGAACCAACAAGATCCCAAAGATACCCTTAACCTGTTTAGAAAATTCTTGTTTCAAATTTATTGAGTCAATTCAAGTTCTAAACACAAACATATCAGATCACTATGGTCAAAACATATGCATAAATATAAATATTAAAACCCCCATATACAAGAGATTTTATGGACAGAAAATTATAAACATTTATTCACACTTTGAAAATGAATCGGGATTGACAGTTTATGATGCCCGATTTTGATGAAATGACAAATAGCTTTTTTTTTCCCCTTTTTTTTTTTCAATATCCATTTCCTTTAACCGACCAAAATGGATCACACAAAATATTTTGAGCTAAAAATACTTTTAAACCTTTGCTGAACTTTATCAGCACAATCAAATATCAAAACAAGTTTTCACGACCATAAACGATCCCATTCAAACTATTTGAATGAGAAAAAATACTATGGTGAGAAGATTTCAAATCAGACAATAAAACCAAAACTGTCTGGAATATTGTTTTATAGAACGGGAAAAAAGAATCCATATGAATTTTAAGGGCATAAAAAATCAAAATGATGAGTTGGTAACATCACCAGAACAGGCTAGCAATTTTTTTCAATAAATTTTTTCACGAAGTGGCATCTCAATTGGTGGAGAGGGCCCCCAAAAAAAAATAGTCAGTACATCAAAGTGATATAAGAGAAAATCCAAATTCAATTTATTTGTCAGAAGTCACACAAGAAGAAGTTTTAGAGATCATATCCTGCATGAAAAAAAGTACTCTTCAGGTGAGGATAATATAAGTAATGTTCTTCAAAAAAATTGGAAAAATTCATAATGGAGCCTATTACTTACATAATTAATGAATCATTGAGTCTTGCTGTATTCCCCCTAGGCTGAAAGCTGCAATCAGTAAACCCCTTTTCAAAAAAGGTGACCCACATCTAATTGAAAACCATTTCCATAAGCATGCTATCTAGTTTTTCCAAATTATTCGAAATTGTAATGTGCAGACAATTATCCCCTTCTTAAGTATGAAAATGTAATTCTAGTTGTCAACACGGTTTCCAGGCGGTAAATCTACCACAACAGCTATCTTTTCTTTACTGAAAAAACTGAAGTACTCAGTTTTTTAGACCAGGGTTTGATATACATGGTATTTTTTTTGGACCTATCAAAGGCCTTGACTATGGAACATGAGCTACTTTTTAGTAAAATGGAAAAAATTGGTATTCTGGACAAGCAAATAAATGGTTCGAATCATATCTTACTGACAGAACACAAAAATTTGTTATACAAAATGGTAACTGAGCACTTTTCTGATGATGCAACAATAAACTTAGGGATTCCCCAGGGCAGTGTACTCGGTCCAATCCTATTCATTTTGTATGTCTATGATATGCCAAACTTGGTAAATGACCCTCAAATCTTATTAACTAACTATCTGACGATACAAACATACTAATAGCAGAAAAGCAATACGAGGATTTATGTGAAAAACTATTGATATTACAACTAACATTGCTCACTGGTTTGAAGACAACACCCTTTTATTGAATACAAAAAACTAATGCTATTTTGTTTAGACATAGTCGAAATACCAATGATTTTCCCTCACATGTCCTCATAAATGATACAGAAATAAATATAATGCTAGGCACAAAGTTCTTTGGAATCACCCATTGATCAACATATAGATTGGATAAATGTACAACTGCTATGTGGCAAACTGAGTAGATCTTGTTTTTCTCTCAGAGAACTGAAAAAGTTACTGATAGCTCTGCTCTACTAACAGCATACTTTGGTATTTCTATTCCTCAATGAGCTTATGGAATATTATTTTGGGGGGTTACATTATCAAGAGGTATTCATTTTACAAAGAGAGAATAAGAATATTATGTGGTCTGAAAATTGGTGACTCTTGTAGAGGGCATTTTAGAAACTTAAATCTCTTAACATTACCAGCACTGTATGTTTTGAATGGCTAAATTTTGTCTTATAAAACAAGCACTTGTTCAATATTTCTGTTAATGTAAATACCTATAGAACTAGAAATAAATATGTTTTGTTACCCTACCCATACAAGCGTCTCTCATGAAAAGGCTGTCTCTATAAGGTGCCTAGAATTTTATAATTTATTGTCCGAACAACATGAAGGAAATATAAACTTTTTTGTTTTAAGAATAATTAGAACTATTAGTGTCTGCAAGCCTGATTGGAAGATATAAATCAAATGACATTTACTTAGTTGTTGTCCAATGTTTTCTGTATATTTCCTTTATTTTCATTGTTTCTCCTTGTTTGGGCCAGTAAAAATGTTTTTTAGAATATGGCATGGTTCCATGGGTTTTATCGGGTTTTCCTGCGGATATGAAACAAATGACCATGATTCAGTCAGCTCAATTAAAGTCTGCATCGCCATATCTTACATATTTTTTAGTGCTGTTCCCCATAACCTGTTATTTTAATGGAAAATATTCCCTGCAATTTTGACCTGTACCACACACAATTATTATAATTGTCTGTAATAATCTGCTGTTATTGGTACTCAATAAAAAATTTTATTCTATTCTGTATTAATTTTTTCGAGAACATTGTCTCTCATTCCTTTATTTACAGAATGAATGGTGAAGGCTTTACACGTGTAACTGATAATTAAGATCTAGGTGTTTTTCTTGTAGCATCAAATGCTTGAAGAAATCTCTGCTTCAATTCAAAAGATTTGTCCATTTCCAGTCTGAAGTTGTTATATGGCTCTTTTGTCAGATCTTTGATTAGAATATGCTTCTGTGATTTGGTTCCCATATTACAGATGTGATATTGAAAGAATACAGAAGTCTTTTGAGACATTGTTGCGTTATAATGGGTTTGAATTGGGATCATGATTATACTTCAATTAGCAACCTTACATATCTTGAATCATTAGAAAAACGTAGGCTCAATGCTGATTTGTGATTTGTTTATAAACATTCTGGATTGTCCGATCTTCTATTACAATTATACCTCACTGTCAACAACAGAACTAGAACATTGTTTTGAAAGGCATTATACATCTAATTATGGTTACCATGGTCCTCTATCTAGGCTAACCACATGAAGTCAATGAGCATTATTCTCTATTAGACTTATTTAGCTACTCATTTAGTTACTTTTAAAAATCTTTGAGACTCATTACCACTGATTTTTATTAATATTCCTTTTATGTAACTCTTATGTTTCTCTTGTAACTCTATTATTTTTATGTAACTCCATCAAGCAGTACAGATTTTCAATTAATATTGTTTTTTGTATGTAACTCTATCAAGTATCTCGAGGATAATAGTTCTACTGGTTACAAACACATGTTAGTAAGTTTATTCATATATGTATATTTTGATTATAAAATTTTAGAAATTTGAATTACATTTAGTCATGTTGTTTATGTACTTTTTGCAAATCATATTTCTGCATTTTATGCCATCTCGTTTTTTTGTCAAACATGTATGCAATGGATTACCGTAAATAAATATTTCTATTTCTAATAGTCAACCGGGCAGTTTCAAGTGGTAATACAGCTTGTGATAGGTTAATTTTGGACATATTCACATTCAATGGAATTTTTATAATCTAATGTGAATTTATTACCAGATTATATTATTCCTGGTAGGCCGTAAGTTTAATAATTAATTAGAAAATTTCACTCATGTGTTAAAATGTTCATAAGAGTGTGGAATTATCATTGAATTACAGCGGTAATCCACCTACTATGTGGATTATCAGCTGTAATCAAGCTTAGAGTGACAATTCAACTGCAGTGACAATATTACTCACACTAATTGTAGTATCAACTATAACAAATAAATAATATGAATCTTTTGTATTCTTGAAATTTTCTACGAATACATTTGTGATTTAAAAATTAACCAAATAATTCTGAAAAATCGTGTTTTTTGAAAAAAACTCATGCAGTTTTAAAAACACGTTTTTTTCAGAATTATCGGTAATTTTTAAAGCACTTATGGTATTATTCCCTGATAACACACTTTATTAATATAGTGTAGAAACTTTGGTACAAAATATTGAAAATAGTTTTCATTATAATATTCCTATCACCACACATAGCACATACCTATTCCTTTATTTTTAACAGAACCGCTTGATACAAAATATGATGTCCAAAATATTTACAGGATGTACTATTCAACACTTTCCCTCAATTTGTACAAAGTGATCACATCTACCAATAACAAAACAAAGGGTAAATATCAATATTGAAATATAAAAACTACACAATTATTTCAATACTTTCGTATTTTTAAGGTTGATTAAATTTATTTAGCATATGACACGCCATCTATTGAATCGTGTGCAATATGTAGACAGACATAATTTCTAAGCCAATGGAAAACCTCAGAAATAAAAACTGAAGGATTTGTTGATAGCAACAAAAAATTATTCATTGAGATAATTTTATCAAGAAAATCTATAATCAGCCGAAATCGAGGCACATAATCTGAATTTATGCTTTAATAGAGGATCTGAACATTCAGAGCAAAAATCCAACATTCACACGGTGCGTATATATGTTTTGTATTACACTAATTGATAAAAGTCAGATCAAAACACTAATCAAAGACAGATTCCATGTCGAATAGAATCAAAAGCTTTTCTACGAGCGCAATATTTTATTGAGTATGCTATAATGTGTTCTCTCTTTGCGTGTATAGCCTGCTGGTTTTTTTATGGAACCCCCTTGTTAGAAAACGATTCACCTTGCAGTAAATCAAATTTCGTATCATTGACGTTCAGACACAACTTATTGAAGAAGTTATTAGAGATAAATAAAGAATGGAAAATAAGACTTTCTGCTTCGGAGTATATCGTATTTGGATTCTCCTACCGTTATTAATCAGCAAGCTATACCACTTCCAACAGGTATACCTCCAGGACACATATCCAAGAACAAAGGTGTAGTAGATCTCGAGAACGTGAGAAATAACAGTTATAGAAAAACCTTCGATTGGTGACGTACGATGAAAAATTGATGCATATATTCATTTTGGCAACATTCGAAAAAGAGTATCTAATTTGATATCACCGTCAGATTTTTATATTGTTACTTATTGAGTTAGTTAACTCATAATCATCTGTAATGTTCGAGCAATGCATTGTCCTAACAGTATTTCGAATTTATCAGCTTTGAAAGCTTTTCAACCTTTGTTAATTTCTTTTTAAAATAACAAACTCAAAGCCCTTTGACATTCGAATTTGTGAACGTTGAAATTGTTTTATATATTAAATTTCTATAAAACCCTCCAAATGTTGTTCTATTGTGTCATTATATTCACATAAAATCACCAATCCTTTTTCAGAAACATCCATATCCTACTGGGAGAGGATAGTTTCAGTTCAATTTGGAACTCAAGTAATTTAACTTCCAGTGGCGCCCTCATAACATCTGAATTCTATACAAATTGCTACCTGAAATTAGAGATTCGTATTGAATAATAAATAAATAAAATAATTCCTTACCCATATCCATTGAAGCTTTATCTTACAAATGACCAGTGACAGGGTAGCAAAATGAACAGAAATTAAACAATTTTTTTTGAGAATTTTGTTTATAGTGCTACAAAGCCATATGGTAGAATCTTGTTTGTAACAGACCCTTGCATCTGCACAAGATGTGGTCTGCTATTTTGGCCTCGTCTTGGCAAAAGCGACACTCTAGCTCCGCGAAAACAAATATTCATGAAATTTTTCATAACTCTCCAACACATAAAACTCTGGTATATGAAATTTTCTCAGAATGTGAGCAGAAGTATTACTGAATAAAACTGTGAAGTTCATTTTCCGGTTCCTCTCATATTCCAATGAAAAAATCGCGAATTCGACAGTAAGTCAAATTGATTTGTTTGGAAGTATGAACAGGGTGTTCATAAAAACAGATGTGGAATCATCTGCGACTTAAAGATAATCTGTAGTCACTATCTTCCATCATTCAAGATAACCTCTCATTTGGTACACATGTTGAAAATAAAATATTTCAATGGAATATTGAATAGAAAGTTTTTTTATCGTGGATTTTTAATTCACAGAAAAAACTTTATATTCAATATCCAATTGAGAATGTTTTCCTTTTCGACAATAAGTCAATTTATAATGTTTTCTACTATTTTTTTCTTCATAACTCTCCAACACATGAACTCAGGTATATGAAATTTTCTCGGAATGTGTGCAGAAATATTACTGAATGAGACTGGGTAGTTCATTTCCCGGTTCCTATCCTCAATTTTCAATAAAAAATCGCGATTCCAACAACTCTCGAACGCACCAACCCAGGTATATTAAATGTTCTCAGAATGTGAGCAGAAATATTACTGAGTACGACTGGATAGTTAATGTATGATAGTTATGCTGTATGGGGGTCGGCTTTAAAATAGCCCCATGGTAAATCCTGCCTGTCGTAAGAGGCGACTAAAAGGATAACCGTAGGTGGAAGATGGTCTCATCGCCCGGTGAAAATCCACCATATCGACTTTGTGTGCTGTGAAATGGATCATTCCATGTTTCAGTGTTCGGTCGATACATTCCGGTCTCCCTCTTTCCTTTTCCCCAATTCCTCCTTTATTTTCAGGTGCATCCTAATAGTAATAATGATGAAGTCTCCTAGAGTAAAACACTCCGGAAGCAAAATACCTCTCCATTCGGATTTCCGGGCGAGAGGTACTCGAGGGGACTCAACATTAAAGATTAATTTTGGCAACATCCAGGACTCAACAAGAACATCAATGACGTCCACCATCACCTACAGACGAAAAAACCGGATATTCTGGCTCTAACAGAAACACAAGTAAACTCGTCCACCAACAAGGTCCATATGCTTTGTCCTGGTTACGAACTCCATTCTCGATTCAGGTTCAAAGGTGGAGTCTGCCTCTACGCTAAGGCTAACCTTTCATGCCAGCGTGAAGAGAGTTTGGAACCGAAAGACTTTGATGTGATGTGGTTCAAGCTATCTGATACCAAACTGACTAAGTTCCTCTGCTGCCTTTACCTATCACCTAATGAACCTTCATATAACGACCTCTTTGAGTTTTTATCACTCAAACTGGACTACATTCAGGAGAACCATCCAACAGCTGAAACCATAATCATGGGAGACTTTAATGTACATAACGCTGCCTGGCTCAAATTCTCTAACAAAACAGATGATGCGGGTCGTCAAGCCGAGGCCTTCGCCATCACTCATGGTCTAGAACAACTGGTCGAGCTACCAACCCGCATTCCTGATGTCAACAACCAGTCTGCCAATACACTAGATCTTTTCCTCACCACCAATCCTGACCCGTATAGAATAGAAGTTTGTGCCCCACTTGGAAACTCTGATCACACCCTCATCTCCACAACATGCTCTTTCCATTTACCATCGAGCTGCACAATACCTACCCCGTCTCATGTGGCATTACAATTCGGCCGACTGGGAAGGTCTTGTATGTTTTCTCAGCGTTTCCATGGAAGAGAGTTTGTTTCTCTTCAGTAGATCCAACACGATGTGCTGAGACAATTTCTGAAATCATCATGTTGGGGATGCAAACTTACATACAATACCGAAGAAGAACATCATCCGATAAGACCTGGTTTAACAGAAACTGCTCTAGAGCTGTGGCTTCAAACAGGCAGCATACCATCGATGGCTAAAAAATCCGGTCCTTGAGACGAGAGCAGCATTTGTCGAGGCTAGAGGCATATGCAAAGAGACAATAGTATGCTCAAAATGATGCCCACAATGCCAAAATAAGATCAAAACTTGCTGAATGTCCTAACGGATCCCGCTTCATTTTGGTCTTTAGCCAAAGCTGTGGGAAGAAACTTCACTTCCAGCTCATTTCCTCCTCTAACCAAAGAAGATGGAACACTAGCAAGACTGCCCAGGAAAAAGCCAATATCTTTGCGCACCTATTTGCTGGAAATTCCACTCTGGATTCATCGGGAAAACAACCCCGAACATTACACCTATTGACAGTCACATGCCCGAGATCACCTTTCGCAACGTATCTATCAGAAAGATTTTGCTGGGTCTCAACACCAACAAAGCCTGTGGATCTGACGGAATCCCGCCGATTGTTCTCAAGAAATGTGCCCCGAACAAACACCTGTTCTTTGCAAGTTGTTCAACCACTCTTACAATTTGGGGGTATTTCCGTCCAATTGGAAAATTGCAAGAGTACAGCCAGTCCCTAAAAAGGCAAAAGGCCCTACCTAGCAACTACAGACCTATCGCACTGCTATCTATTATTTCAAAGGTCATGGAAAAGCCATCAACATCGAGCCATGAAATATCTGGAAGACTCAGGAATTGTCAACGATAGGCAATATGGCTTCCGCCATCAGAGATCAACTGGAGACCTGCTCAGCTTACGCCTCACATATATGGCAGCTATCTATTGAAAAGTATGGAGAAACTTTAGCTGTGGCATTAGATATCTCCAAAGGGTTCGATCGAGTTTGGCACCAGGGACTCCTCGCCAAGCTTCCGTCTTTTGGCTTGCCCCCTCAGCTGTGTTCTCTGCTTGCTAGTTTTCTCTCAAACAGGTCTCTCCATGTAGTGGTCGATGGAGTTTCATCTGACACTCTACTCATAAAAGCTGGTGTTCCGCAAGGATCTATTCTCGCACCAACACTATTTCTACTTCACATCAACGACCTGTTGAAAGCAACTTCATGTCCAGTACACAGCTTTGCCGATGATAGTACCCTCCATACCGCTTCTTCCAGGGCCCCTATATCAGCCCGTGAAACCAGAAATGAACGAGGAAGAAATGTTAATAATATAAATATGGACTTAGCAACAATTCTCGAGTGGGGATCTAATAACTTGGTAGAATTCAATGCAAACAAAACACAAGCATGTCTTTTCTCTAGAAAAGCCGATCTCACTGTGCCTAACATAACTTTGTTAGGAGTAACCATACCACTGAAGTCATCCATATCGATGCTTGGTATTACTATCAGCAATAACCTTTCCTGGGAAAATCACGTGAGGTCCATTGCCAAAAGTGCATCCCAAAAACTTGGTTTTTGTTTTGTGCCAAGAGCTATTTCACCCCACTCAGCTGCTTATGATCTATAAGGCACAGATCCGACCTGTCCTGGAATACTGTTCCCATATTTGGAGCTGGCACCTAAACATATCCTGAGGCTATTGGATTCTGTCCAAAAGGGCAATTCGTCTCGTCGGTGATGCCGCAAAACTCAGCCACTTGTCTGAACACGAGAAAGTTGCGATTTGTCTCTATTTTATAGATATTTCTGCTGCTCTTCTGAAATATCAACAATCGTTCCTTTTGGCAGTCTCTTCGAGACTAACCGTCAAGTTCAGTCATCACACCCGTGGTCACTTTGGAGACCTGCAGAACATCACTTTCCAAAACTCGTTCATCCAACGAACAGCGAGGCTTTGGAACTCATTGCCTAGGGAGGTGTTCCCCGAGGCATACAACCTCCAGAAATTTAAGAAGAACACCAACTCCTACCTTCTTTCCCTTGGTTCCCACGATGTTCTCTGAACATTACAGGATATCCCTTTTCGTGGGAACCAGAACATAAAAAAAAAAAAAAAAATCTGGTTTCTGTCCTAATTTTCGAAAAAAAGAAAAATCGTGAATGCAACAATAACCCAATTTGCATTGAATTCCACAATGTTTTCTTCATAACTCCCACACGCACGAACCCAGGAATATGAATTTTTCTCAGAATGTGAGCAGAAATATTACTGAATGAGATGGGTAGTGTATTTTTGAGTTCCTCTACTCAATTTCCAATAAAAAAATCTGCAACAATAAACCAATTTGCATTGAATTCCACATTTTTGTCTATAACTCCCACAGCAGCAGAAGTATTACTGAATAAGACTATGTGGTTCATTTTCTGGTTCCTCTCACAAAAAAAATCTCGAATTTGACAATAAGTCAATTTACGATGTTTTCTACTATTTTTCCTACATAACTCTCCAGCACTTGAACTCAGATTGCGAATGCAACAAGCCAATTTGCATTAAATTCCAGAATTTTTTCTTCATAACTCCCAGACGCACGGATTGAGGTATATGAAATTTTCAATTGAGAATGTTTCCCTTTTCAACGTGAGCAGAAATTTTACGGAATGAGACTGGGTAGTTTATTCTTTGGTTCCTCTCCTCAATTTCCAATGAAAACGTCGCAATTGCAAGAATAAGCCAATTTCCATTGGATTCCACAATTTTTTCTCCATAACTCCCACACTCACGAACCCAGGTATATGAAATTTTCTCAGAATGTGAGCACAAATATTAGTGAATGAGAGTGAGTAGTTCATTTACCAGTTCCTCTCCTCATTTTCTAATGAAAAAAAATCGACAATAAATCAGGTTGCATTGGTTTTCACAATTTTGGAAACATGCATTGGTTTTCACAATTTTGGAAACCAATGCAAGTTTCCACAATGTTTTCTTCATAACTCTCGAACGCATGAACCGAGGTATAAGAAAATTTCTCAGTATGTGAGCAGAAATATTACTGAATGAGACTGGATAGTTCATTTTCCAGTTCCTCCCCTCAATTTTCAATAAAAAAAATACGATTGCAACAATAAGCCAATTTGCGTTAGCTGGACACACACGAATGGATTTTTCGAGGGATGATTAGAATAGAGTAGATTTTATTGACTACATTTACATAACAAATGAGTATGTTCGTAGCAGGTCTGAAATGATAAACTATAAACAATGAGAAATAAGTTAAAAATCGTCATATAACCAAAATACCTTAAACTACTAGATTAATCAAATACAAAACAATGAGAATATAAAAATACAAAAAATATAAAAGTTATATACAATTTTGACAATCCACAACACGTTAAAATACTAGAATTAAAATTGAACAAAATATGTACATAGCAGGTCACTTATAGTATAGTGTGAGTTTCTATTATCAAATATCTAGCAACACATCACACCTTGCCATGATGAAAGTTATAACAAACCCATGAAAGGGGTTTTTTCACAAATCTTCATTAGTGAGTTCATGATTTAGAAACTCAATTCCTGAATAAAAGCAATTCTTCAGTAAAAAGGATTTCACTTTCTGTTTGAAAAAGTTGAAATTGAGTTGTCTATATCATGAGGTAGCTTGTTATAGAAGTGTAAGTTCAATGAGTTTTTCTGGGAAATTGAGAGTCTAAATCTTGGTGTTCTCAAACAACTTGCTGATCTCATTGGATACATATGGGTTTCTGAATGTGGAGCATAATCAGATATATTTCTGTGTATCTCTAGAAGTGTATAGTAAATTAAAACTGTTGGAAGTGGCATGATTTGGAGCTGAATGAAGAGAGCCTGAGAGTGATCTCTGTATCCAGCTCCTGCGACCTGCAGTCCAGATCTGCCAGTCCACGCCCGCGGAACTGGTCTGCTGAGGGACAAATCCGACAGTGACCATCAACAGACAGATCGCACCTTCATGAGGGAGCAGATCTGTGCATTAGTGGCAAAGTTTGTCACAGTTTGAACGACATGGACTGTGGGCTAAATATTTTCGACGCAACTAATTTTCTAGAGGTAGTTTCAACGAGAGAAGTGGGTTGGAACGGAAACGAGACGTGGCTCCACTTCTCGTACTGTCCAACTTTTTTCTGTCCTTTTCGTTAGCTGCTCCGTAAGTTTTGTATTTTTGTTTTAATGTCTTTAATTGTGACAGATAAACTTTATCTTTGACTTTCCAGAGGCAAGGTCGTGCACGGTACATTTCTATGACTTCCGTAATTATTTCTTTTGTCCACTCCATTTTCACAAATAACAAGTTCACCATACCCCTGGTTCCTCACTAACTGCCCGATCGGATCTGCGGCGGGTCAGTTCTTTCACCGACTCGATTATTCACCGACTTTGCCCGTCATCGGCTACTAACGGAGAGATCCAACAGAGAGGTTTTGTCTGTGCCAGACCAAATCTGCCAGAAAATCCTTTTGTGTGTGTTTAGCTATTGAATTCCACAATTTTTGCTTCATAATTACCACACGCACAAATCCAGCTATATGAAATTTTCTCAGAATGTGAGCAGAAATGTTAGTGAATGAGACTGGGTAGTTCATTTTCCGGTGCCTCCCCTCAATTTCCAATAAAAAATGCACGAACTCAGGTAAATAAAATTTTCTCAGAATGTGAGAAAAAATGTTACTGTGTAGTTCATTTGACGGTTCCTCTCCAATTTTTTTTCATAACTATCAAGTGCAGAATTTCAGATACAGTCAAAACCGGACATAACGACATGGGTTATAACAACGGATCGGTTATAATGACTAAATGGCAAGGTCCCTTCCGAATCCCGATATAAGTACCTATGTAAAGATCGCTTATAACAACTTCGGATAAAACGACATATCGGTTAAAGCGATGAACCGTCATCGGAATTAATCGGCTATAAATACCAACCGTCTTACTTTTTCACCCGCCCGCGTCTCATGCCATTTCACCTTGAACATTTTACGCTTGATTTAGTGTGCATAAAGACAGTTGACTGGTCATAGGTGCATATCATTGTGATTTGATTTGGAACGTGCTTTTTTGCGTCACCATGTCGCAAAAAAGAAAAAAATGTTTAATATTGAAGAAAAATCTCACATCATATGGCGATATATAAATTAAATATTCATTGAAATAAAAAAAATGTATATGTAACTATTGAATAGATAACAACCACGGAGAAGATGGCTGAAAGTGAATCTATGACAGACGGTTCTCATAGCTATACATGTTGCAGAAAGCCTCTAAAATACTATGTGTGCACTAAATGCTTCAGTGTTTCTCACCAAAGTTGCATCATGCGGACAAAAAAATACGATTACTTTTATAAGTGGGAACAAAGTGATATGCTGTGGAACTGAAAGTGAAAATGAAGAAAACACAAACCAGCCTGATAGCATTCTCGAACAAACTATAAGAGATCTGGTGGAAGAAAATAACTGGAAATGCAATTATATTTCCAAAATGAAAGAAGAAAATAGTGTGTTGGAAAGTGAAGCCCTTGAAATGGAATCAAAACTTAATGAACATGTATCCAACGACAACAGATTGAAAAACTAGAACAACAAATCACCTATCACATACAAAAACTGGCCGGTAAATATCTTGAAACAAAAACAATAGAACTCAAACTGATAAAAAACATCTTGAAATAAAAACAATAGAAACTCAAACTGATAAAAAACATTTGACCAAGGAATCCCTACCAGACGCGGAACAGGAAAAAAAAGAGAATACCCCGGCAAAAAAGCGAGTCACCAAGCAAACTTCATATAGGGGTGATAGGCAACGGGAACCAATAAATTTAAATTTATATATTGACAAAACTCTAGAGCAGGAAGAGAATAAAATAGAAGTGACTGAGATTCCAACTCCGAAAATTATACAGAGTATTGAACAAGGTACACAAACTAGAAATGGCAGACTATACAAAGTGGAAGACATAAGATGTAAAAGAAAAAGGGGGAAGAAAAGGCAGTCCATGAAAATTAATTCCTTTGAAGTTGAGATATTAAATGATGACAACATTCAACCCAGTAGAGAAAACGCCGGAAAGTTGGCTCCTGAAACACCGGAAACTGAATCAACTGAAACCAGCCCAAAGTCTATTGGAAATCAGACCTCGCAAAATACCATATTAGACGACAAAGTGGTGGTGAATCTAACAACCGACGAAACAGGATCGAACATTAGTGATGACTCATTAAAAAGAATAGTGATTTTGGGAGATGACTATTCAATAAACTTTTCTATGGCCCTGGAAAGGCGTATGGGAGAATGCAAGTACTCACTGCATGAAATATTAAAACCTAAAACAGAGCTATCTGAATTAACTAGTAATTTGTTCCAAGACACGATACACTTAGGGCAGGATGATTATGTTATCGTCATGTGCAATACCAATAAGCAATAGTCGTAGTCTAAATCTAGCGCTCAAAAAAATTTTACCAATTAGCAAATTCACAAACCTCTTTTTTATTGTTGAAAGAAATAATATCATTGACCAAACGCTGCTCAATTCTATCAATGAGTTCAGGAAACATAATCATAACTTCTCTCTCACACACATAAGTGACGTCAGGGAAGAAGGAAGTAAATTCGATGTACTTACAAGGGTACACAGCTCCCTTACTGAATTTAATAAATGTCTTGTTGTAAAGACAGTGAAAATACAAGAAATTGACAAGGCTGAGACTCCAAGTAGATACCTCAATGAATCTTTTTTATCGGAAATGCCGCCAAGACTAGAAAAGAGTAGAAATTTCAAACTTCGGAAGGTATAAACAATAGAAACTAACATACAGTCAATACTGAAACAAAATAGATGACTTGTATATTTATTTAGAAAATCTTGATTCTCCAAAATTAGTATTAGTTACAGAACACTGGCTGAAACCGCAGGAACCAATATGTGTACCAGGTTATAAATGCATTTCTAGATTTGATCGAGTAACGGCTGAACATGGAGGAACCCTGATACTAGATAATGTAAATGAAGATATATTCACCTTTGTTAATGTAGAAAAATTCAGTAACTTGTTGGAAGAGAAAAATTTTGAGTTCTCTTTGGTGTACTGTGACGCTTATTCCCTGTATGTTCTGTGTATTTATAGAACGCGAGATAGTAAGAAAACCCCCTCTGAAGAAATGACCATATTTTTCGAAAAGCTCGAAATGCTGCTGTCACAGCTTCAAACAAATTCGAATATTGTTCTTACAGGAGATTTGAATATAAATTTTGAAGATAAATCAAATCGTTCCTGGAACAATTGTTAGACTCCTTTAATTTAACCATGCGTGAAATGAATACATATTTGCCAGAATGCATCTACTATAATAGACTACATCTGTTCCAATGTGGATGAGTCTAAGGTAACCTGCTCAGTTTTGCCAGCTAATCTCTCAAAATCTTTGAAGCCGTTCTTAGTACACTCAGCTTCCCAGGTAAAGGTAATTCTAAAAACATAAGAAACTTGGGCGTATATTTTCTGAAAACAACTATTGCAAATTTCAAAGGCCTGTGATCAGGTCATCTGGAACAAATCACACATATAAACACATATTTGAATATACTTAGTAATATTTTTTGAAAGTGCTTTCCCAATCTCAGAATCGAAAAAGGTAAAAAAAACCATGGATAACGAAGGGCATTAAATATCGACCAAAAATAAGCGCTCATTGAACTACATTAAAAAGTTTCATAAAGAGGAACATCAAAAAAATTATTGCAATAGGTATCGAAGTATATATAACAGTGTCATAAAACAGGCTAAACTTTCGTATTACCATACTAGGATTATTACTGCCTCCAATAAAGTAAAGGAGAGCTGGATTATTATTAATGATATCCGTGGAAAGAGCAAAAACCAAATTGATAAAATCAATCTGAAACCTGACCGTATCAATGACCACTATTGTTTTATTGCAACCAAACTTACTAATGACATTTCCACTAATATTCATATTAATCCGATGCAATATCTTGATAATGCAAGAATTGACAAGAACTTCTTTCTATTTCCAACAGACCCAGATGAAGTAAAGAGTGCTATGAAGGACATTAAGAACAAAAATGCATCTGGAGGTGATGGTTTGTCTATAAATATGCTGGAAAAATTGGCCCCTGCAGCTATTGACGCGCTTACTAGTATAATAAATGAATCTTTTGCCTCGGGAACATTTCCAACTATACTTAAATCAGCCATGGTGATCCCAATTTACAAAGGAGGGATAGGAGGATTCATCAAATTATAGACCAATATCCCTCCTATCTACTATTGCAAAATCATTGAGAAATTAGTGAAGGCTGACTCATGCCATTATACGATAAACATAAAATAATAACGGTAACCAATACGGTTTCCAAACCAACTAAAGTACAAATGACACTATTTATAAATTTTTTAGAAAACGTGTACACAAATCTTAATAATCAAGGCGACTCGGCAGTGTTCTGTGACCTATCAAAGCTTTTGATTGTTTTGAATCATGGAATACTGCTGCAGAAGCTTGAGCACTACGGTATCAGAGGCATAGCCAATAAATGGATGACATCTTACTTGAAAAACCAGGAACAATATGTAAAAGTTTCGAGTGCAGTATCTGAAAAAAAAAATTGAACAGTGGAGTTCCACAAGGCTCTGTCTTGGGGCCCATATTATTTTTGTTATATGTAAATGATCTCACTAACTTGAATATTAGCGGTAGGTTCACCTTATTTGCAGATGATGCAACTATTGAATGGCACACTAAAGATAAAGATAAGAATATTCTCAGCCAATTGATCTCTACAGATCTAGCTGAAATGAAAAAGTGGTGCGATAGTCTTTAACTCTAAGAAAACTAAGGTGTTATCATTTAAGGGAGACATTGACAAAATACAACTAAATAATGACACACTCATGAAATCTGATAATTATAGATTCTTAGGCATTGTATTGGACCATAACTTAAAGTTAATTGGAACTTTAACTCTAAGAAAACTAAGGTGTTATCATTTATGGCAATGCAAGAAATTGTCATCTGGGTGTTATGCTATCAGAGTTATTGAAATGACTTCGGTCATCTTATTGCTAGAAAAGCCTACTTTGCTCTTATGGAATCTCACATCAGATATGGTATAGCATTTTGGGAGTCTGCTCCTGCGTTGTTTTCAATGATCTTTACTCTACAAAAGAGAGCACTGAGATACATATGCCATGTTAACCATCAAACCTCATGTAAACCCTTTATTCATATCTCAAAAGATACTTAGCTAACATCAATCTTATGTTAGAATCAACTAGTTTAGTTCATAAGCATAAACTTCATTTATTAAAATCAGACACTGCACATAACCCTAGGGCAAATGGCCAAAATATACCTTTATTAATCCTAGAACCACCCAATGCCAAAATTCAATTGTTTACAATGGTATGGAAAATGTTCAACCATTTACCGAAGCAAATAAAAATATCCATAGCCCTCCGAAATTCAGAAGGGCTGTAAAAACATTTTACCCACAAGACCGTTTTACGACTTGGGGGAGTTTTTTGGACAAAACTTTGAATAGCTGTGACAGCAGTACAAAATATGAAGTATCCACGTCTTACACCAACTAGTGGAAGGTATATGTGTGTTTTTAGGAGTATATATGTACGATTGTTTTAAAAAATCAAAACATTTTATTAAAGTATTTTATGGTGGATATGTGTATATATATATTATGTTAATATTTTTATCATCCGACAACTCTCTCCTGTTTTTGTTTTTATAACCAAAGAATAAATTAGGGAAAAGTGTTTTTATATCTATTTTACTGTATTTTCTTAAAAATATTTTATAGTATCATGACTGTATATATATTTTATTAATTTGTTACTATTCGTTTGAATAGATGAGGTTGGATCAGAACGAAGCTCAATGAATGATTCGTTGCTCACTATGAGATCATTTGACATCGTCATATATTGATCTCTGTTCATAACTACAGTAACAGCCCTTGTCGACTTGGTAACAATTAAGTTTGGATTATTTTAAAACTTTTCGATTGATTATATAAGCAGTGAAAAATGCAATTTCGTTGTGAATTATGAAAACCATTTGTAATAATATTAGAAATTTTGAGATAGAATATTTCTTTTATGATTATCGAATCGATGAGGTGATGTAGTCTACATCTGCAAGAATACTCTTTAGAGAGATATCTTTCCCTATCAAAGGTTCGATACAGAACTTTGGGCCTAGAGATAAAAACTTTAAAATATCTTGAGGAATATGAATATTAGATAAGGTGGGTAAAAAACTTATCTAATATTCATATTCCTCAAGATATTTTAAAGTTTTTATCTCTAGGCCCAAAGTTCTGTATCGAACCTTTGATAGGGAAAGATATCTCTCTAAAGAGTATTCTTGCAGATGTAGACTACATCACCTCATCGATTTCGATAACATAAAAGAAATATTGCTATCTCAAAATCTACTAATATTATTACAAATGGTTTTCATAATTCACAACAAATTGCATTTTTCACTGCTTATATAATCAATCGAAAAAGTTTTTAAAGAATAATCCAAACTTAATTGTTACCAAGTCAGAAAGCAATGTTACAGTTATGAACAGAGATCAATATGACGATGTCAAATGATCTATAGTGAGCAACGAATCATACATTGAGCTTCGTTTGATCCAACTCATCTATTCAAACGAATAGTAACAAATTAATAAAATTAGCTCATATGAATGACGAAATCGATGAGTTACTGAGAAGAAATTAACGTCTTACAATTCAGTTTCACCAAAATTTTATTCACTTCCAAAAATACACAAACTGGACGTTGTCTGGTTAATCAATAGTGGCTTCAATAGGAGCACCCACAGAACCTATTTCATCTTTTCTCAATGACATATTAACAAAAGCTATGACTTGATAACGAATATTACATTAAGGATTCTTTTCAAGTAAACAGTATGTTCAATGAATTTAAACTACAAATAATTTTGTACCAGCGAGCCTGGATGTGGTTTCTCTGTTTAGCAATGTGTACTTACAGTCTTGCCTAAGAGCAATAGATAATAAGTGGAACGCCATTAGTGGTTTTTGCAATTTGATCAAAGACACTTTTATGAATTTAATTACCTTCCTTTTCAATAATACATATTTCACATTCAATAATAAATATTATAAACAAACATTTGGTACCCATGGGTGCAAAAATAAGCCCCATATTGGCATATGTTATGGATGATTTGTTGGACAAGGTCACACATGTTCTCCCATACAAACCACCTTCCTTAAAAAAATATGTTGATTATATTATTATAGCAATACCTAGAGATTCTGTTGATGAAACATTGTTCATCTTCAATAGCTGACCCACACATACAATTTACAATAGAAAGAGAGAATGAATATAATAGCTTGCCTTTCCTAGATACGTTATTCATCAGATCACCAGACAATACCATACTCCATCGATTGGTATAGAAAACCAATGAGCTCTGGCCGTTATATCAATTATTGGTCAGACACAAACAGAGCATAAAGTCCAATCTAATCCAACAGTTGAAAACAAGAGTAATCCGGATATCTGATAGTTCCTTTCACAATAAGAATCTCAACATTATTTACAACCTATTCATACAGAATGCATATCCTGCTTCCTTCCTTAAGAATATTTTATATAATACTTCATCCATAGAAGACATAACCAATGCTCATCTCATTAATGCACCACCAATTCCACCAGTCAATATGCAAATTGCAGAACCCTCTCAAACATATTTTTATACCTCTTTACCTTTTATCAAAGATATCACATCTAGACTGTCCAGAACCTTCAAGTCTTTTTCAGAAAACATTAAAATAGCTAATACAAATGTTTCACCTCTTAGTAGAATTTTTTCAAAATTGAAAGACAAGACCCCATGCACCAGCTGTTCGGATGTAGTTTACTGTATACCGTGTCAACACTGTGATAAACAGTACATAGGACAAACGTCCAGACAGTTGAAGGACCAGCATCACCGACAAAAGTGACAGTAGACTGCACCCGGAGAGATGTGCACTAAGTGAGCATGTCTATAAGGAAGGACATTGTATGGATTATAACTCAGTAAAAATTTTATCCAACGAAAGAAACACTACCAAGAGACTCTTTTTAGAGATGGTTCACATTTCACAGGCAGAAAATCCTCTAAATAAAAAAACAGATTTAAATCATTTGAGTGAGATTTACTCTTATTTAATTTTTGTAGACAATCCTAATGTGAGGAAGAATCAGCAGATTACCCCCATGAATGCTAATAACATAGTTTGATTTTTTCAATGCACATCATCCTATATTCACACATCTAAATTCTCAATAGTCAATAAACTTTTATTTGGATCTATATATGGAAATATTCCATGCCGTTGTAAATTTCACTTGGTAATACTAATTCCAGTGGTCTATATCTGTTGTGTCAGTCTATTTGAGAATTCATCCATTCACATGTCTAGTTGACAACCCTTTCAAAGTAAAACACGATTCATACTAATAGATATTTGTAATTCTGATATTTATAGTCTATTTACCTCTTATATTTCATATAACTTTATATATGATATTAACATCATCGCCGCATAACCTCACTTACACTGTAAGTTATGAATGTCTTGTTTTTCTCTATTATATATTCCTATGTGTCTTCCTATTTTGTAGCATCCCTGATGATGATAATAAATATTATCGAAAGCTTGGAATCCGTGTAAAAGAGTACACTTATTGGCCTGCTGCATAACCCAAATACCAATCACTTAATTTATATATATATATATATATATATATATATATATACACATTTAGAAGTTCATCTACTTTCAACATTCGACAATTCTTACTGGTTTGCATAATTTTAATTTTATTTAATTACCATTACCACCTGCTCATTTTAAGCAGTTACGATTTATGTATTATATTTAGAAGCTTTGTCAATAAGATTTCTATTCTTTCGATAATAAAGCATGCTTTGACTTTGACTTGAATATAGCGTCCTTAGTTATACGGTCCCTTCAATGTCGTTATATCCGGTTTCGACTGTATATGTCTTTTTCAAGAAAGTAGAGTGAAGTAATAATAATAATAATGATAATAATAATAATATTCTTTATTTCATGTAAACATTTCTATATACAACACAATATATACATATGTATGGTACATACAAACATTGAAAGAAAAGACGTCAAATAAAAAACAATAATTTTAGTGATTTGTTTCAAAATATTCTTTCAAATCATATGGTTCCAGATTCAACAGAAGTTGTTTCACTTTATTCTTGAAGATACTATGTGTCGTGATAGACTTAAGACTGTTCGGTAATTTATTAAATATTCTGATGCACATATATGAGGGATTTTTTTCTGTGAGTGTTAGTCTGTGTATAGGGAAGTTAATGTTAAGTGTTCGTGTATTATAGTTGGGTTTCATGTAATTTTCTGTGAAAACCTCCTTGTGCTTATGTAAAAATGTTAGACATTCGAATAAATATAGTGCAGAGACTGTTAAAATTTGTTTTTCTTTGAATAAACCTCTACAGGATTGTCTGAAGGGCATTTTATAGATAGTTCTCAAAACTCTTTTTTGTGCAATGAATATTTTTTGTAGATTAGGTTCTGTTCCCCAGAACATAATTCCGTATCTCAACACTGACTCAAAATTTGCATGGTACAGAATTTTTACAGTTTTTTCATTCATGTATTTTGATGTCATTCTGATTGCATAAATGACCTTGTTCAGTTTTTGATAAACGGAATCGGTCTGCCTATTCCATTTCAGGAAATTATCTATATATACTCCTAAAAATTTTGTGTATTCATTGATTTTTGTTTCATGCCCTGCCAGCTTATCCTCAACGGTTTCTCTTTTCTACACCTGTCGGTACTAAAATCATCAAATTTGTTTTATTTGCATTCAACAGTAATTTATTTTTATCGACAATTCTTAGCTCTTGAGAAAAAACATCTCCCTGGCTTATAAGGTCATCGCTTTCTTCAGCACCAATTATTAAATTTGTGTCATCTCAGTAATTTACTACAGTTTCTACGTTCTGGGCAATGGTGCATAAATCATTCAAGTAAATTATGAATAAAATCGGCCCTATTACACTCCCTGTGCAATTCCTGTTGTGTTAATCAATAAATCTGATATTTTTGAAACCCCACCCTTTGTGATTGTTACCCTTTGGGCTCTTGGCGATAGGGTACGATCGAAACCAGTTGTGTGCTTTTCCTCGTTCCATAAGTTTCAAGTTTTTCCAACAGATACTCTTGATTCAACGAGTCATATGCCTTCGATAAATCTAGGAAAATGGCTAGTGCTAGGTTGTTATTCTCAATTAAATCTAAAATACTTTTGGTGAACTGGAAAATGGCGGTTTGGAGTCGACCTACCCTTCAAATATGCATGCTGGGTATTTGTAAAGAAATTTGTAACATTCCAAAAGTAAGTCAGTCTAGAGCACATCGCTAACTCAAATAATTTTGAGAAGCCTGGTAGCAGATTGATGGGCCTGTAGTTTTCTATTAGTTGAGGATCCCCTCTTTTGAGGAGAGGTTTAATAAGAGCTTGTTTCAATTTTTTGGGAAATACACCTTGTCTGAATGAGCTGATGATGAGAAATGAGAGAATTTCACAAATTTCTGACACCTCCAACTTAACAATACTCAATGGGATCTCGTCATCTCCACTGCTGTGTTTGTTCCTGAGAGATCTGGCGAGTTCAATGATCTCTTCAGGTGTTGTCGGTCTGAGAAGCATTGACCTGTCATTTCTCACCAGCAAACTCACATCAAATGGGACGTTTTCCAGGTTTTCAAGCATTTCTGAAACTGTTTCATTAAAATATATATTAAATTCATTAGCTATAGTTTCAGGTTCTCCATCAATTTGACATTCATTCCTTTTGACTTTTTTTCCGTTTATTTCATTACAGATGGCCCACATGGTTTTATTCTTATTATCAGATTTATTTACCCTTTCTGTGTAGTGCTGGGACTTGAGTTGTCTGAGAAGTTCATCGTATTCTTTTTTGCAGTTTTTATATTGCTCACGAAACATAGGATTCTGTTTACTGAGTGACAAAAATATATCCAAACGCTTTTTACAGTCTGTTACTTCTTGATTTTGTGGAAAGTGTTTATGTTTTTTATTTTGTACCAGCTTTAAAGGAAAGCATTCACAGAAAATGCCATGAAAAATTGACATGAATGTATCCCATTGTTTATCAACGTTATTTTGTACATCAAAAACCATTTTCCAATCTTGTTCGTTAAGCCTCAGCTTAAAGTTATCTTTAGCTGTCTTGCTAAAAAATCTACAATATTTAGGTATAATTTTACAATATGCTTCAATTTCCAAGGTAATTTTTTGAGCTTGATGGTCTGAGATATGCAGTTCTAATACTTCTGTGTTCCATGTTTCTAGATTTGTGAATATATTATCAATACATGTTTTCGAGTGTGCCGTTACTCTTGTGTATTCATGGATAGTTTGAATCAAATTAAATGAGTTCATCAACGATATAAATTCGGTTTTCAAGTTATTTTCATCCCTCATTTCTATGTTCATATCGCCGACTAAAATTATATTAGTATTCTCTTCGAAACTTCTTATTAAAAGTTGTTCCATTTTTTCAAAGAAAATTGGTATGTTTCCATTTGGAGGTCGATAAATACAAATAATGATATATGTTTTTGTTCCGAACACACACTCGGTCACAGCACATTCAAAACTTCCCTGTTCTGAACACTTCGATAATTTTTCCCTTGGTTTTCCTTTGACTGTATTGTGTAAATAGATCGCTGCTCCACCATATCCTTCAGGTCTGCAGTAACTAGAAGCAAGTTGGAAGTTGTTTATAGATATATTTTCCAGTCTGTCTTTTGTTTGCCAATGTTCGGTTAGGCATAATACCTTACAGTTTGACTGAATATGTAAACTGTTTTCTATTCGATCTACTGCATTTCCAATAGATTGTACGTTTTGATGAATCACGCTGATAGTTTTGTATTTTTTGTGTGTTTCTTTGCTCTGCTGGGCCTCGTGTGTTTCATTTTCTATAAAAAATCTCCACCTAGTTGGTTCAGAAAGTCTTTGTGCTTTGTGAAGTCGAATATTCTAATACCTACTCCGCTTGGCCAGAAGTATTACCACATGAGACTATGTAGAGCTCTTCGCAGTTCCTCTTCTCATTTCCCCATAAAAAATCGCAAATACGAAAATAGGTCAATTTACAAAGATTTTCACCATTTATTTTTTCCATCAAACGCAAAAGCTCGTACATATGAGACTTTTTGGAATTATGTAATTCAAATTGCAGTTCTTCCTTTTATTTTTCCTTAAAAATCGCAAATGCATCGATTGGCCGGGATTTCTGGATTAATTTTGGATTAAAATATATACAGTATCGGAAAGTATTTATCTTGGGTACGGGGGTTTCATGAGAGCGTAAAGAATAGCTTGCTATATGTTGAGAGAGCATTACAATTTCTCCTCGACTCGCTCGAGGAAGGGATATTTACGTCACGACACAGAGATAGGAGATTCAGGTCGGTCCCGGCGGTCAGCTCAGGACGTCAGTATCATACCAGCAGCAGTCGGGAGAATGTGTGCGCTGCAATGAAGAAGAATTATTGACGATAATTTCACTTCAGATAATTTGAACAAATTAAACTGAATCATTGATTCAATTTAATCTTTCGGACGATAGGTAGATCAAAATATCTTTGGTGCCGTGGTGGCCGCGAAAACAAAAGAAAATTGTTAAACATAAACAAAAGCAAACTATATTTCTGTAAGACAATAAAAACAAAAAACTTATTTCTAACAGAAAAACAATTATTTCTTGAATGGAGAGAAAAAAAATATTTACAAGAAAAGATAAACCAAATTAAATATTTTGTGTACGGAATTATTTTATTAAATGTTCGAACAAACCACCATTTTTGGCCAAACAATAGCCGAATCTATTGTACTTTCTCTGCGGTTGTGTAAATAGGCGACATGTTTCAAAAGGTAATAATTGTCACGATCTTGTGTTTTCGCAACCACGGCTCAGTTAATGCATCGGGTGGGGTAACAGGAGGGGCGCACAGCAGTGCATCTCTTTTGTTTATGTGGTATTATCATATCATTGCGTTCCTTGTTGCTCGTGTAGATTTCGTCTATACCCCAGATAAAATATTTCCGATACTGTATAGACTTTTGCTGTTTCTTATGTCTTGAGGTAACTTATTGAATTGATTTAAGCCTTCATAAAATAAAAATTTCATTGAACTTGTTAAGCTGCATCTTGGCAGATGAAAATCATTGATATGTCTTGTCTCATAATTATGGGTACTATTTCGATATATAATAAATTCGCCAAAATATGATGGTAGCATATTCAGAAAGAAAAAAAACACAATACTGGGTATTTTGGATCTTGTGTCTTATATCACAGAATCTTTTCAAAGACTACAGTATAACTCTGTTCTCTTTTGTGATCTTAGTAAAGCCTTTGATTGTGTAGACCATGGAATCCTTCTCCAAAAACTAAGTAAATATAACTTCTCATCTGAAAGCATCAAAAGTTGTAAATGTCTCAGGGGTTTCAGCTGCAGAGAGTGTGATTAATATTGGAGTGCCCCAGGGTCGGTGCTGCGCCCAATATTATTTTTAATATATGTCAATGATTTGTCAGATATTCGGTGTGCGGCAAGATTCACGCTTTTTGATGATGACACCACTGTTGCATTCGCGGCTGACACATTAGATTAAGCTTTGGAGGGCTCTATGGCTGCACGAGAGAAGATTGAGGAATGGTTCTGTGCAAAAAGTTTGCATTTAAATAGAGACAAAACAAAGATAACAGTATTCTCATTGAGAGATGTGGGTGACCTGAATGATGATGCAAGTGATGTTACATTTTTGGGTGTTCATCTCGATCCGGGACTCCAATAGAACAAGCATATAAACAGTGCTTCAAATAAACTGAGTAAAAGCCTTTTCATTCTTCGAAATTTGTCAAACTGTGTTTCCAGTGTGGTACTAAGGACTGCCTATCACTCTACTTTCCATTCTCATCTTTCTTATGGTATCATTGCCTGGGGTCACTCGACAGGGATGGAACGGGTGTTTGGGTTACAACGTAAAGCGCTGAGGATATTGTCTCAACTTGGTTTCAGGGTTGATTGTCGACAGGCATATATATCTCACAATATATTAACAGTTCCCTCACATTATATCTTAGAAAACCTTAAATATATAAAGCAAAATGAAGCCTCCTATAGGTCTCATCAAGACACTCACTCTCATGACACAAGACACAAACAGA
The DNA here is from genome assembly GCA_018342105.1 of Gonioctena quinquepunctata. Classification (NCBI taxonomy): domain Eukaryota; kingdom Metazoa; phylum Arthropoda; class Insecta; order Coleoptera; family Chrysomelidae; genus Gonioctena; species Gonioctena quinquepunctata. Next base: position 130,855 of record JAFIRS010002868.1, on the reverse strand, counting down.
ATCTGATTCCAGCATATTGGAGGCTAAAGAAGTGTCAGTATGGGCCCGGGTACTGGGCGATCAAAATGTTTAATGTACTCCCAAAATATATAAGGGTTTTACCTCTTAACCAGTATGTGCAATCAATTTAAAAATTACTATTAGAGAATGCTTTCTATTCAGTAAACGAATTTCTCCCCTATCGTTTTATGTAGTACTGTAGGAAAAATTGTACATTCACTATCGTAGTTTTATGTAATTTTATTAGCTTTTACTTAAGTGTATTGTATTACATTTTAATAGTGTTTTGTGCATGTACATTTATTTTAACTGCTCTAAATTTAAATTTAGTTTATTTATTGCTGACCTGACGAGTGTAAGACAATGAAATTGTGGTTAACATGAATAAATTGAGTATTGAGTATTGAGTTAATAGTTTTGAAAACAAATATTGCTGCATTGTAAAGCCTGTCTTGTACTGAAAACCACTGTAATGCATCTAGCATTAATGCTATACTGGTATACCGATTGCACTTCAGAATCACTCTCATGCCTCAATTTTGTTTTGATTAAAATCATATAACAGTGTGCAATCAAAATGTGGCTGTATAATTCTATTATATATAGTGATCCTGGCAGTAGTTGACAAGTGAGTGGAATGTTTTTTCGTTACATATGTGTGGTGTGCATTGAAAGATAAACTGTTGTCCAACATCAAATCCAGATACTTGAACTCGGTTACAAGTTCAATTCCTTTGTTATTGATTTCCAGTAAGCATGGATTTATATCAAGTTGATTATATTTGTAAGGTGTCGTTAGAATCATAGCTTTCGTTTTGGATACATTTATTTTTAGTTTATTAATGTTCACGTAATTCTATTTTTTTTCCAAACAAGTATTCATTTTAGTTAAAGCTACATCTATACTTTTATGAGGTACAGACAACAGTGTATCATCAGCAAATAAATTCCTAAAATCACAGCTGTGATATAAATATCGGATTAATATAAATAAAAAATGGCAAAGAATCTAACCCACTATCCTGAGGTACACCGAATTTTATGTCAATAGGATTTGAATAAACATCTACTTTTGTGATTTGTTTTCGGTCATTTAAGTAGTCCTCAAACCATTTTAGTACAGTTTCTTTAATTCCAATAGTAGTATATCCCGATCTATTGTTTCAAAAGCCCTTCTTGAGTCCAAGAAAACAGCAACAACATAGTCTTCGTTGTCAATAGATTGAGTCCATTTACTTATAGTTAGTTGTAAGGCCGATAAGAGTGATTCTTATGAAAGCCTGATTGATTGGTCATGAGAAGATTATTGCTTTCAACATTATTCAAAAGCTTAGCATACACCGTCATCTCTAGTACTTTCTCAATGCCTGGCAAGGTGTTTATTGGACGGAATTCGCTAGATTTATTTGTGTTTTTAACTTTGGGTATAAGTGTAATTATGCTAATTTTTAGTTGATCCGGAAATTGACCATAATGATGTAAAATATTAATAAAGTGTAACAAAACATGACCAATCACCCCAAGAGTGTTTTTAATAAACTTTATATTTACAATTTCAGCCCCACATGTATTTTCCAGTTTATTAACAATTAGAATGATATCTTTTAATTCAAGTTGTTTGAAAAATTCGAAATTAGATTCCACATTGATTTCACCTTGCCATTCTTCAGAGAGTTAATCAAGTTAACGATATATTCTAAACTCGATTCAAAATATTTATTCTGTTCTGCAATTTCAGTCACGTCTTCAAGAACTCTTACTTGACCTTCAGTTTCAAACTGTATATTATTTATTGCATTGTTATTTGTCTTTGAATTTATTAACGATTTGATGGTTTTCTACATAAGTTGCAGAATATTTGCACTCAAATCAATTTTGTTATAATTGTATTTTTGTTTTTTTCATTTTAAGTAAACTATCTACATCATTTCTAAGTCTTTTGTAACCAACCCAATTATTTTCACACCTACTGTGTCAATACAATTGATATGCTTCATCTCTTTGTTAGTTAGGTCTTTAAGATCACTATCAATCCAAGGGAGACTGTTTTGGTGAAAAGAGTATGTTTTGACAGGAGCAATTATGTTGAAAGTTTTACCAATAAAGTCATTTGTAAAATCTTTCATGTCTACACAGCTTAGTAAATAATTATTATCAATTGATTCATTATAGATTTTATTCATATTTTCATTTCCCAAATTACGATAGCTTTTCAAAGTTTTTGGCGAATTAATTATTTTATTTAGTAAAGAATGATCAGTTAGCTTAGGCACATGGTGAACTACTGTTGGAAGCCAAAGCTTATTATATTTTTTAGACGTGTTGAGTAGAGCGAATTTTTCATAAAGTTAATATTAAAATCTCCAGCTAGAATAAATTTCGAATTTAATTGTCAAAATAATATACCTACCATTATAAAGGCAAACTAAAATAAAAAATACCAAAAATCCTAATATATCGCTGAAGTCAGACTTATATAGAGTAATATATTAGTGAAGTATATTAGTGACAGCTCATTGTGATACTTGGTATTCTTTCTTTCTCTTTTATCTTGTTATATTGTGTTTTTGGTTTGATTAACGTGATCCAACCTAGTAATCTATGTATGTGTACTTTGCTTTACATTACATGTACGCTCAAATGTTCGTTATATAGGGTAATCATGTGGTAAGATATTTATATATTTGTAAGTTACTTTGTATTTTGTTGGTATATTAGGCTTGCCTACTTAAATTGAATAAAAAAAAAATAAGGTGAATATAGAAAGCTTTACTGCTCACATAGACGAAGTAATTTACTCAATTTCACCCTACCATCCATCTATAATGCTTTTCAGTGGAAGCACTACTCTTGAAATTGAGGACCATGAAGTAATGGCTACCTGGCTATAACATAATTAGGTGTGATTCTTCATTGCGACATACAGGGGTGTCGCTAGATCTAATATATTTAGTTAACTGGAATGTGTATACTGTTAAAGGAGCTCATGAGCAACTCGGTATCTCTAATATTCCTTTCTCCCCTTTTGAATTACAGTATGGGTTTGGAAACTTTTCCAATGATTTAAACCATACACATTCAAACACAACACAGCACTTCAAAACACCACGAATCAAAAACACTGGAAACTAACCCAAAACAACAACGATATTCACCATGGAACTAATTGAAAATCATGTACCTATCCAGAAATTTAGAGAAAAAAGGACAATTCGTGTAATCTACTAAGAAATCCAATAATCCACTGAGAAATCCAATAATCCACTGAGAAATCCAATAATCCACTGAGAAATCCAATAATCCACTGAGAAATCCAATAATCCACAACCGATAGGATTATAATGACACAAAGAACGGAATTTGATCTGAGAAAAACTATCCATTATCATTATATGTCATTGAAATATGGGCTCATATCCTGTCAAATGATATATAATTCCTGTCAGTACTTGGATTATTTATCTGATAATAATGAAAGGTTTGCGTTTTTTTATAGAAAGTACGGAGTACAAACAAATCAAAAGTGGGATTCTTGACAAATTTTTGTGATTATAACCTTCCACAATCTGAAAACTAAATGGGTCTGGAAATCTATACAAATGTGGAGTAATTTGCGTACACCAAATTATTAACAAATGGGAAAATATTCAATTAGTCAGTAACATGTATTCTAAGTTTTGCTTATTAGGAAAAAAAATAAAAAGATACTTCTCTATATACTCTTGACGTTTAGGGAACTGTATCCGTTCCCATTTTCAAAAATATTTTGAATATGGATGAAAATTTCTCAGTTCTTGCTGTATTTCTCGCAATGTTTTTCGAACATTGATCTTCTTTGACTAAAACATTCATACAACCTCTCTGAGTATTGCCCTGAAGTCTTTCCAGTCCGTACATTTGGAGTCCCGATATTGTATCTCTTGTCGAGTACTGGCCTACACTTAAACTTTAATGTGCCGGTGGTGGGAGCACGAGGGTTCTATGGAAATATGCCAATTGGCTATATTATTACTTACGTACCTCATGCTAACTGTCAAATCTAGAACTTCCTGTCTGTTACTAGTCACAAAGGTTGGTTCTGAACCGATATTTTGAACAATAAGCCCTTCACCTAATATAACTTCAATAAGTTGCTCACCTCTGTTATTTATGTCTGTACTTCTTCAGACGGTGTGGAGTGCGTTTGCATCGAACCCTACGATGAGTTGTTGGTTGTTCCTTCTACAGTGGCGGACTAGGTTTTTCACCATAGGAGGATTTCCTGCTCCGATGTCCCCGGCAATGTGGACTAAGCAGACGGTCACTTCCAGATACTCTTCCTCCTTTAGGACTGTTAGCTGTACTGCCACCACGTCTTCAGGTTAGATATCTGAACCTAGTAAACCATGAATGTCTTTTCTTCTTTTTTTTCCACGACCCGAGCCATAGCCCCAATCCCTCGCCTGAGATCTGCATTTAATCCTTTCTTGGTAGGATTCAAAATCTCTACTCCTAGGCCGCAAGGCGATATCTCCGCCCTCTCTCCGAGAGATATTTATTCTACATACTAGATAAAAAATGTATACAACTCTAGAAGATCTTTAGAGGGAGAGAGATGTGCGTTTATTGTCTGAAGAAAACAGGTTCTTATTGACAAACGTTAGAGTAAATAAAAATATATAAAAAATTGTATTAAAACCATTAATTAAAATCTAAAATATTCATAAGAAGTTGCACTGTACATTTTAAAATTTGGACTTCTTTATGACTACACAAGTAACCACATATAGCACATCCTCTGGATCTAGAAAGCAAGCTATATGTAAATTTCAATTGCTATCTACTCAAGAAAACAATGTAAACGTGAAACCCACATACACGCCAGAAAGTGCTCTCGTTTTTTTACCCATTTGAACTGGTAATAGTGAAATTTAATAACAACAATTTTTATGTACACGTTCCAAATCAATCTGTCTATAGTAAACCCAATAATAATGACCAACTCATAAAACTGTATTTCTCTGATACACATTGCACAGAAAAATATATTTAAATCAATACGAATACAAGTGATAAAAACTCGCAAAAAGTGTGATAGTCAATAAAAAACTGCTATGCCGATCCCCGGTCACCTGACTAAACATTTTTCAATGGCTAAAATGTGTAGAAAATGTTCTCAAACTAGTGATGTTGATGAAGACTTCATCTTTGGTGATTGTTGCAAAGCAACCTTCCACAATTCAAAATCATGCTTCTTTATGGCATCTACTGAAGTGCGTGTTGTCCAGGTGAAGCAACAATGTGTATTCGTGTTTTTTTTTATGAATGTATGGGAATTTTTGAGAAAACTCCCTTACTGCTAAAGGAAATTTAATCCCTGGAAAATGATATAATCGATCTAATAAAAGAAGTCAAGGTGTTGAAGGAACAGATGTCTAGAAACCATGACGTCCTTCCCCAAGCAATCTCAAATCCAAAATAGGTAATATACAAATTTACGTGAACTCAAATGTATCACCACCAAACAATGATGGAGTAATTAATGAGATATACGAGCGCCAATGTAGAGCAAACAATATCATGTCTTTAACCTGCCAGAGAGTGATAGGAATTCCACGCTACCTGAATTATCTAAAGTCGAAGAAATCTTTAGCCATATTACAACGAAGTCCAAATCAGCAAATCGTTCCGTATAGGCAAGAGAAATAAAAACGGCGCTAAAGCTTCGAAAGTTATGCTTGAAAGCTCAATAGATACCTCATACCCAGTAAGAAACAGAAATAAGGTGAATAAAGAGAGAAACATCTTTATTAACAGTGAAATAACACGCATGCAAATGGCACAGTTCAAATCACTTCAACTTGAATAATAGTGCACCAGGCATAGATGGCATCTCATCTAAATTGATAAAAAAATCCACATACTCATTCTAGATCCTTTAGTTCACATCATGAATAACATTTTCCTAACAGGCAAGGTACCATCCCAATTCAAAACTATAAAAAGGGCTGTGAAACTAATATAAACAACTATCGACCCATTAGCGCAATTACTACCCTCTCAAAAACATTTGAAAAATGTCTCAAAAGTAGGTTATTAGATTACCTAACTTCAGTGAAAGTACTAAACGACAACCAATTTGGATTTATGAAAGGTATAAGCACAAATGATGCCATGTTTGAACTAGTGAACAATATTAAAAAAAGCCTTGATAATAATGAAAAAGCAATTGCCGATTTCCTAGATCTCGCGAAGGCTTTCGATACCGTACCTCATAAACAACTAACTGACACACTTGAGCAGTATGGTGTCAGAGGTATAATAATAATAATATATATAATAATAATAATAATTTATTAACTTCAGGTACAATATATAAACATGGGCAGAAGTAGGGAATAAGTTAATAAACGAGAGAAGTCACATAAACTGTTTCCAGTTTGTGTGTGACTGTAAAAATTACAAACAGGAAGTAAAAATGTATCATGTAGTAAAATAATAAAATACAAGATTAATATTTAACACTAGGTGTTTGCGAAACAGATATACAATTTAATACACTTACATTAATATAAACATATATATGAACTGTTTGTTCTTCAAGATAAAATTACATTTACGATATAATAAAATGACAAATTTTTGGGAAGGTTGTTATGTCATAGAGGATATTTATATAAAAAACGGAAAAATGTTTCTGTTGGGATGATTAGGAATATGATAAATTATGTATCTCTGTACGAGGCAAGCTAGTGATGTAGTCATTTAATCTTCTTTTGATTTCATTTTGATTTTTTTAAATTTCTATTTGATTTGGTAGAGTATTGAATAGTTTAAGGCTCAGGTAGCTGTGGCTTTTTTGCCCTACAGCTTTATTCATGTAAGGTATTTTGAAATTATTTTGTTTATTTCGAGTGTTGTATTCGTGTTCTATTCTAGGATGTTTGTGTTTTGATTTGAAACATTTGATATTAGTATGTAAAAAGAAGAGCTGTACGGAATCAAATATATTCGTTTCGAGATAGAGAGCATCTGTTGGATGAGTTCTTTTTTTTTTGAAAATTATTTTAAGGATTCTTTTTTGTGTCACTATCAGTTTATTCATAGTGGTCTTTCCAGCTGATCCCCATGTCAGTATCCCGTAAGTAATATGCGTTTGAATGAGAGCGAAGTATAACGTTTTGAGTGTTTTGTTATCTAGCATATCTCATAGGACTTTGAAACAATGCCTCAGAAATTGCAGCTTTTTTATTGCGTATATTATATGGGATTCCCATTTGAGCTTGTCATCTATAATAATTTGACACATTAAGGGAAGTAAAAGATGGTGAGTAACGTGCAGAAGCATAAATTGGTAGGTAGTACGTTTTGCTGAAATTTATTGTGAGGAGTCTATGTGAAAACCAGTTTTTGATGTTTCCAAGATCCATCTCCACTTTATTTTTCAGGGAAATCCAGGTTGTGACCTCATAAAAAATGGCTGTGTCATCAGCATATGTAAATATTTTTCCTGTTGTTGGAATTGAGAATAAGTCATTGAGGTAGATATTAAACAGAGTTGGGCCCAGAATGGTTCCCTGTGGGACACCATATTCAATTTTCTTGTAGTCGCTTTTGTATTTTCCAATTTTGACGCATTGTTTCCTGTTTAGCAGGTAACTTTGGAACAGTATGGTATTGGAAGTCTTCAAAAATTATTTGAGTAACAGAAAACAAATAACTAAAATTAGGAATGGTGTGGTATTGGAAGTCTTCAAAAATTATTTGAGTAACAGAAAACAAATATCTAAAATTAGGAATGTAAATAGTGACCCCCTTGAAACTAAGATAGGTATCCCACAGAGAACAGTGCTTGGCCCACTTCTTTTATTACTTATATCAACTCACTACTAAACCTGGTATGAAGATGACACAGTTCTACTTTTAAAGGTACAAACTGAGAAAAAGTTGAAAGTACAGTGACTCACGGAGTGCACCTTGTAAAATGTTGGCTCGACGAAAATAAATTAACTTTAAATTCTGATAAAACATTCTATATTGCGTTTTCACTGAATGACTGAAAGAGACCACATTTTAATTCTATCAAATTAAATGATTTAATAATAAAAGAAACTAATTCCATAAAATATCTTGGTGTCACTATTAATAAAAATCTAAAATTCACTATTCATATTCAAAACTTAACCAACAAAATAAGCGCTTAATTTATAAATTCTAGATAATACGCAATATCTTAACAAAAAACTACTTCTGCAAATCTACGAGTCCTTAGTAGAATCACTTCTGAACTATGTAGTACAGAACTACATACTACGAATAATATTATTCAAAAATAGACTATTTCACAAATTGTCTTTATGACTCGATTTTGAATGTCCGATGGCTATACTTCCTTAGTAACTGCATCTCCTGCTTTGAATCTACAAAAAAACATTTTGTGAACCATTGCTACCAAACTAGGCAGCACATAAACAAACATATGGTTGTACCATTTAGAAGATATGATGGGAACCAAAGGTTTGCTACAACCCTGACACTAAAGATTTATAACATCCTACCTAATGAAATTAAAGAGATAACCAAATATAAACACTTTATTAACAAATGCAAATACTTTATTTATCTAAATAGGGATAACATACATAAGTTATTGTGAAAAAAAATATTTATATATATATATATATATATTATTAATTAATTTAACATAATTCAATTATACGAAGTAGAAAAACTCAAAGTCGTCTCCACAATTTAATATTGTAATCGATTAGTTAAATGATGGTGGAAAGGTTTTTTTACTCCATTCCATTCCAATATTTTTGTACTGAAACCGATAAAAACATTCTTATCGTTGATAATCTACAAACTGGAGCATAGCTAAATTCATCTGCATTGTTATAAGGCACTTGAAAACCTTTGCAACCAATCGAGCTTTCTTTGTTCCATCCTCTTTAGTTTTTAAGAGCCACCTGGTGTCAATAGCACGCTGACCCACTGGCAGTTTTGCAGGTTGCCAAGTTTCTAATTTTTCGTGAGAGCTTAATTCTTTATCTATTGCTTGCTGCCAATCTAACATTATGCTTGCTTCTTTATAGGTTTTTGGGTCTGATCTACTTTGGTCAGCAAACAGTAGGCTGTGTAAATTTCATAATCTTGCAGATTTTGGGGTATTTTCAGTTCTGCCAGATCTTGTCACAGTCGATTCTTGCTCATTGTAAGTTAAACTTTCTTCATTTTCATCACTCGAACTTGAGCTGTCAGAGGTCCTCATTTCTCCCTCGTTTTCATGTGCACTTTCTTTGTCTTCCTCGGGAAATTCACAAATCACTTGTTCCGGCTGATTTTCTGTTGTCTTCTGCAAATTTTTATGATTGTTTAACATTTTATATTCCATGATGCTTTCATCTACCAACTTTTTCTTTTTTTCATGTTATTTTGCTTTGGCAACACTGTATACCATGCACGACTTCCAAATATTTTTATTTTATCCAAGTCACCTTTTCCATGAATTTTTTTTGCAGGTGTTTGACCTTTCGGTAGACTTTTGGTGGTTAATCGATTTAATTCATACACTGAACACTTTAGTGCCTCGCACCACAATTTTTTTGGAGCTCCTGAGTCTATAAATTTTGTTCTTATTTTATTTAGCAGTGTTGTTCATTCTCTCGGCTGTTCCGTTTCCCTGTGGAGTGTAAGGGATGGTGTATTCTAAAATTATACCATTTTTCCGACAATATGATTTGAAACTATTTGAAATATATTCTCCACCATTATCTAGTCTAGTCACGTTGAACACATTTTGTCCAAATTTGGTAAGCCAAGCTCTGTTAAAACTTCTTTACTGGGATGGCCTAGTTTTCTGTGCCATTAGTCACTAGCTATGGTTCCATATTCACCTTTATTTCCAGGTTTTTCCTCATTTAACACTTTGTCAGCTGTTAAAATATATAATCATTTTTTGTATTCACAACTCAGAAGAAAAGGTTCTCCTTTTATTTCCATCTTATGTTTATCCATAATTATCTTGCATCCTTTTTCTATCATTTTTGATGCAGTAAGTAAATTGTGCTGCATATTCGGTACTATTAAGGATTCAACGGACACCTTTTGACCTTGGCATTCAAATTTCAAAGTACCTTTTTTATTAGTTTTCAAATTTTCACCATTTGCTATCTGGATTGTTACATACTGGGGCAAATAATTTATTTCGGTCATGTGTTCTTCAACATCTTCTTTCACGAAATGATTACTCGCTCCTGAATCAAGAACAAAGTATAACTTGTCTTTGAGATCACATAAGTTTGCTGCATACAACTGTATTTCAGTTTCTATTTGTTTCTCACCAGCGTTATTTGCCTGCTGCTGATTATGATGACTGTAACCTCGACTTCTCGTACATCGATATCCTTGTCTTCCTTTACCCCGGCCTCTAGTATTTTTAGGACATTTCCTAATAAAATGATCCATACTTCCACATCTATAGCATCCTCTATTATCAGTTGCCTTGAGACTTGTCTCATTATCATACTTTTGACACATTTGTGATTGTAACTTCAGTTCTTCATCTAGTAATCTAGCTTTTGCAAAATCCATTGTCAACTTATCAAATGTTTCTAGAGCTGTTACGATTGTGCCATATTTTGGAGGTAATGTCAAAAACAAATGGCATACTTTATCACTTTCATCTAAAACAGTTCCATGTTCTTTCAGCTCTCGAATGATTGTGTCAAACTTTACGAAATGATCTTCTAACTTCTCACCAGGTTCTGACTTTAAATTTATAAGCCTTCTCCATGCTGACAGTTTTGTAAATGAACTCGACCTGGCAAATACAGCATTTAGAGCTTCTACTTGCTGTTTAGCAATTTTACAGTCTTTGACAATGTCCAAATGTTTATCAGACAGTCCCTGAACTATGATTGACTGTGCCTTTGTGTCTTTCCTATGCCAATCCTTCTTTTCTGCTTCTGTTGTTATACTCAGCTCTGTTTCCAAAATATCCTCGCATAGTTCTCGTCTCAGAATTGTTTGAATCCTGAACCACCAATTATTGAAATTGTTTGCCTCCAGAATTGGAACAAGGAAGCTTGACAAGTCAATAATACGATTTCTTGTTAGAGATTTTACCACGTTTTTCTTTCTTTCACTGAATCTTTCCAGAGCCGACACACTACTCTGGGCCCATAACCTGTTATAAATTATGAACTTTGTATTTCAGAAACTGCTTTTAATCAAAAATATACTTGGCAGTACAACTTACAACTTGACAGAATACTTGAAGTTGTTCTCAATCAATCCTACATTGCATGGTTACCAATTATAAAAATATATAATACATCGAACAGAGAGGGCGCTGATGGTTTCGTTAAACTAACTACAATACACTGATTTCTATCACAATTCTGGTCAAGATATTGCCAATTTGTTTGCTGACTATTTTGCATCTGTTTACTCCGAAGCTACCTGTGATTCACCCACCCTCGAAACAGCCCGCAACATCAATCTCCCCAACTTCAAATGGCACCCTATACATTTTTCTTTTGACTTGTGAAGTGCGATCAATTTTAACTTTAACGATGTATAACACTTGATATTTTAACAGACTTCAAACTCACAAAATTAAAAACTTCAAAGTAAACAGTATTTGGTAATATAATTTATTGTATACATTTTTGGGTCAGACTGTACTTTATTCGAATCGAGTGATAAAAACTGTCAATATGTTGAACAGTTTATTTTCTAGAAAAATCGAATTAAACGGTTTTCTTCACATAAAGGATTCAATATAAAATTGAACCAGAAAATGGTAGATCTCAGGTGAAAAACAACTACTTTCCTGGCAAATACCACGCAGAACATTGAATGATATTCACCTGAAAATCCATGCATACTTCCATATAATATCAATGGACATTGAATGCAAATGTTTCTTTCTGATAAGCTCGATTATGTTTAATTTATGTCGTGTTCACCTAACAATCCGCATACCGGTTTCAGGCTTCTTGGCCCTCATCAGTACGGAGTAGTCAACCAGCCAAAAGTCCAAAGAACTCTGGCTGAAGTGAGACACAACGTAAACAAACCATCATCGATCTTGTAACACCTATAGGTACGCCGGAAAAGATAAACTTTAACTGGCGGTACCTAGTGACAGAAAGAAACTCCGAAAATCTCCCACCTCGATAGGTTTCTAAATAAAAGATTCCTTCTCAGTAGGAGTGGCAAGCCCGTCTAGCATATAGTGAAAGATAAGTGCCATGTGAAGTGGAATGAATAGAAAAATCGAATTAAACGGTTTTCTTCACATAAAGGATTCAATATAAAATTGAACCAGAAAATGGTATTTCTGGCAATCCACGCAGAACATTGAATGATATTCACCTGAAAATCCATGCATATTCCATATAATATCAATGGACATTGAATGCAAATGTTTCTTTCTGATAAGCTCGATTATGTTTAATTTATGTCGTGTTCACCTAACAATCCGCATACCGGTTTCAGGCTTCTTGGCCCTCATCAGTACGGAGTAGTCAACCAGCCAAAAGTCCAAAGAACTCTGGCTGAAGTGAGACACAACGTAAACAAACCATCATCGATCTTGTAACACCTATAGGTACGCCGGAAAAGATAAACTTTAACTGGCGGTACCTAGTGACAGAAAGAAACACTCCGAAAATCTCCCACCTCGATAGGTTTCTAAATAAAAGATTCCTTCTCAGTAGGAGTGGCAAGCCCGTCTAGCATATAGTGAAAGATAAGTGCCATGTGAAGTGGAATGAATAGAAAAATCGAATTAAACGGTTTTCTTCACATAAAGGATTCAATATAAAATTGAACCAGAAAATGGTAGATCTCTTTTATCTTTCAGTTTATTTTCTGTTGTTTTAATTATCATCGTTTTTTGACAGTTGTTCTTGCACGGGTCTTCACGGGTACCTCCAATCAAGAAAATGCCTTTTACATTTACTCCGAATGAGTAGAATAGAAATAGAAATATTTTTATTCATCTGTTAAAGTGGTAATACAAAATATGTTACAAGGGTCAATACACAGATGTGTCTACATTATTAGACTAGTCAAGATGAATGAATGATCGGGATGAATAAAATCATTCACCTGACAATCATACATTTACATTTGTAGTCAATCAATCGAAATATACTTTATTGTCTGAAGATTTACATCTCATTGACAAAGTCATAAGGAGAGGATAAGTCATTATAAAAATGAGTCATGCTAATGAACAAAAACATACTTACTTAACGTTAATATAAAAAATACAATAAGATAGGATGAGATAAGAGGGATAAGAAAGGGTACAAGGGGTATCAAATTATAAAATTATATTCAGGTAAAATTATATTCAGGTTAAGCTTCACAGAATACCTCTTCTGCGAGAATCATCTTAACTGATCTCCTGAATAAATCTAGTGACTAGTATACATAATGTAGATTAACAATCAACAACATATTAAAAATGTTCACATTTTTCAACTTTGCAGAAACTCTTCTACATAATAAAATGTCCTCTTATCAAGAATTTATATAAAAGAGATTTGAAGCATTTAGAGTCATTGAAATCTATTTCCTTGCCCAGTAGATTTCAAAAGTGTTTATACAGGAATGTTGGCCAATGGTTAGCCTTGAGAATGGTTGACATAAGTTTTCTGCTCCTCGAGTATTGTAATTTCGATGGGAGCTGTTTTTAGGTAACTCCTGTAGTTGTTTTTTCACATTTAAAATAGTTTGAAATATATACAGTGACGGCAGTGTTAAAATGGATAATTCAATAAATATTTACCTACATGACGTTCTTTGGTTGACCCCGATTGACTATTGTAAGGTGCATAAAATTTTTTTGGATGACAAATGTTTTGTCAATGTGACTTGAGTTTCCCCAGAATATCAAACCATATGACAAATTCGATTGTCCAGACTAACATTAATATGTCCCGTGATACCTTCAATTGCCCAATACAAAGCAATTTTTACTCAGTTTGTTATGAAGACTGGCTGGACGCTGTGGTGTCACACAATAAAAAAATTGCACAAGTAACCCCTTCACCACACTTACTTCACACCATATGCGCATAACTACACTACACTCAATAAATTGTAACATTTTCTTACAATTTATACCTGGTGATTATAATTGGGTTATTTTATACTAATTACTGGTCCTCAAGTCGCTAATGGGATCTTGATGGTTCTATGGGGATCAAAGTAAACAAAGTGGAGTACATAGGCCCATTATCCTCATTAAGTAAATTTTTATTATGATTTTTGAGGATAACTATACTCTCCAGGCAGTCTAATTTTCTAGTGTCGTTGAACGATTTGATCATTTTCAAATTATGAATAATAATTTCGTGACTAGATTCCATCATATGGTCCGCCACACTTGACTTATTCTTCCCTTCGGTAGGTAGCATGGGCCAAATGTTCGTGGAAACGTTTTGTCTGACTGTAATAGACTTTGTCACAATTTTGACAACTAATTTCATAAATTCCCGAATTATCTAACATGTCAGTTTTGTCTTTCGAGTTTCCTAATAACGTTTGGAAGTTATTTCTATTGCTATAAACTTCCTGGAGATTTACATCCCGGAATATAGTATTGAGACCTCGTGAGTTTTGGATGGGGAGGGATTCTCACGTCTTTTGCTTTTCGTCGTGGTTTCATTCGCTAAACGTGTAAAACTCTTCTTTCTCAAGAGATCATCAATAATGTCTGGTGTATATCCATTGATTATTACTATTTCCTTGATCTTTTTGATTTCATTTGAAAACGATTATCATGTATTAGAACATTGAAACTACAAACACCACATTCAACACAAAATGGCTAGTTTCAATTTTCTAAAACACAAAACTGTAAACTTCCCATTGAATAATGATCGTTTTCAAAATGAAATCAGAAAGATCAAGGAAATAGCAATAATCAATGGATATACACCAGACTTTATTGATTATCTCTTAAGAAAGAAGCGTTTCACACGTTTAGTGAATGAAACCACGACTTAGAGAAAAACAACGGAAAGCAAAAGATTCGTAAGAATCCCTCTCCATCCAAAACTCATGAGAGGCCTCAATACTATATTCCGGGATGTAAATTCCAGGAAGCTTATAGCAATAGAAATAACTTGCAAACGTTATTAGGAAACCCGAAAGACAAAACTGACATGTTAGTCGGAAATTTATGAAATTAGTTGGCAAAATTGTCTATTACGATCAGACAAAACGTTCAATTTCCAAAAGGTTCCACCATTTGGCCCATGCTACCTACCATAGGGAGAATTAGTCAAGTGTGGTGGACCATATGATGGAATCTGGTCACAAAATTAATGTTCATAATTTGAAAATGATCAAAACAATCAACGACACTAGAAAATTATACTGCCTGGAAAGTATAGTATCCACAAAAATCATAATAAAAATAAACTTAATGAGGATAATGGGCCTATGTGCTCCACTTTGTTTACTTTGATCCCCGTAACTATCAAGATCCCATTAGCGACTTGAGGACCAGTAATTAGTATAAAATAATCCAATTAGAATCACCAGATATAAATTGTAAGAAAATGTTACAATTTATTTAGTGTAGTTAACCTACTGATGATGATAACATAGTTATCGTCGAAATGCACATATAGGTGTGAAGTGAGTAAGTGTGGTAAAGGGGTTGCTTGTGCAATTTTTTTACTCAGTTTGTTATTTAATATGTTGATATGACTTTCCCATCTCATTTTGTGAACAAGAGTAATACCTAAGAGTTTAGTAGTTGTAATTTGTTCTATACTTTTGTCCTTAATTTTTATTAAAGAACAAAAATTATGAGTGATATTTCTTGGAATGAAAGAGATGAATTTAGTTTTTTCTATGTTAACACATAAACCATTAGTGGTAAACCACTCATAAAATTGTTGTGCAACAATGTTGGCAGTGTGCACTGTTTTTTCTAGACTTTTGTCAGATATCATCATGGTTTTGTCGTCTGCATACATAATATTTGTTGCTTGAGTGCATGATAAATAAATGTCATTGACAAATTATTTATTATTATTGGACCCAATATTGATCTTTGGGGCACCCCAACATTTACGATTTTTTCTTCGGATTTCCCATTTTCTAACAACTATTTGTTTGCCATCTTTGAGATTATCCAATTTAGTGGTGATCCTCTAACACAAATCTGGTATAGCTTTTCAAAAAGGAGACTGTGGTCCATTGTGTCGAATGCTTTACCTAGATCAAAGAAGAGAATGATAGAAGTCTTCTTTGAGTTCATATTTTTTTTTGTCCAAGGAGAGGGAATCTTACATAAGACCTTGGTCTTTCCAGGGTGCCGGATTCTTACCGACTGAAACCTCTCCTCGTCTCGCATCTCCCACTGGAACCGCATACTTCAGTGAGAGTGCTGTCCATCTTCCGTACTTGCCATTATCCCATCTAATTTGCCACTGTACCGCAGTGGCTGGAGTTAATCCTTTGTATCTATCTCTTCTCTCGTGGATTACGAGATCAATGGGGTTACTTTCTGTGGAGATCGTCCTATATGCAGAACAGATTCTGATGCACATCTTACGCTGTATGCTGGAGAGTTTTGCCACCAGTTTTTTGTTTCCTGTTACAGTGTGTCAAGCCGGTGCAGCATATAAAATTTGGGATAGAGCCACACATTAGTATTCTTCTTTTTGATGCTCTGGGCCCTCTGTTATTTGGCATGAGCCTAGACAGGGCTGCCACTGTCTTTTCTAAGTTTTCAGATACTTTGTCTACATATGCGGCGAAGGTGATCTTTGTATCTAGCCAGACTCCCAGATACTTGATGGCTTTCTTTGGAGTTGTTGTCACTCCCTCTACGACGAATTTAATTGGCCCAATTCTCCTTTTAGGTTCTCTTCGCCTTTGGCGACCACTACCATAGCCTGCTGGTTGCTCCATCCTCAGGAGTCCATCGTTCCACAGCATTGGTCCCTGAACGGACCTTTGTGGTACACCACTGCTTATTTATCTTGTTTTAGTGCTGTTTTCGGCATGTAGTATTATCTCTCTTTCCGACAGGTATGATCGTATCACACTGTTATGACTTTCATCAATTCACCTGCTTCTCATCACTTCAAGTATTTTCTGCCAGCTTGCACTATTGAAGGTTCCTTATATCCAATGTAATGATCACGCACAATCTCCAGGGTGCCCAAGAGTGTTTTTCTGTCACTTTTCTCGCAATTTTCAGTACCTCTTCTATTCCATCTACTGTCTGTTTGCTCTCAACAAATCCGAACTGCCTCTGTGACAGTCCTTCTGTGCGCGCTATTTCTCACTTGAGTCTGATGAGGATCAATTGCTCATAGAGTTTCCCTTCAACGTCCAGTAGGCAAATCGGTCTATGTGCGACAGATTTTCAACGGGTTTGTCTGGTTTTCTCAATAGCGATAAACTCGCCCGTTTCCAATTCTTGGGGAATTTTGCACGACTGGCCAGCCTGTTGTACACAGCTAGTGTGTACTGGATTATTCAACGCCACGGTTTTAAGAACTTCTCGTGGAATATTTCCAGGACCAGGAGTCTTTTTTTCTTTCAGTTTTTCACCTGCCTCGTGTAACTCACCTAAGTTAAAATCTAAAAATATCACAGTTGAATATCACGTCATGTACGGGGAATAGGTGGTCAACCACTTCTTCCACCGTTTTCATGGGCATTTGGAGTCTGGGGGGATAGCCAATCAGACTTTTCATCACAATCTTATTACCATTTCCCTAGATATCACAGTCTATATTATCAAATTTTGTTTTCCAGGAGTCTCTTTTGGATTTCTTTATCGAGTTCTGCAGCCTTTTTTGAATTCTTTGTATTCCTCCTAAAGCACCTGACTCTCTTCCGGCAGGCTTCTTCTCACCAATCTGTCTAAAGTCTCTTGCGTGTGCATTCTTGTCATATCTGAGCAATTTCGTCATTCCACCAATATACAGATTGTGTCTTTGAGGTACCGCCTCGTTTGAGCATTGTCTGATCGCATAACCGGGACAAGGCTAGACTGAAGTCTTCGGCGAATGCTTCTTCCCAGTTTTCTATCCTAACCTGATTCAGGTTCTCCTTGTCAAGCTTTCTGGTCTGCCAATTCTTTGTTCCGTCATTTTCTGATCTGATGAAGGCTCATTGTTAGTAATTTCGAATAGAATAAAGTTGTGGTCACTTAGTGATTCGTTATCGCTGACGTTCCAGTTGTAGATGTGACTTTTGATATCCGCTGTCGCGAGCGTGAGGTCTAGGATGGAGGAGTAATTCCGCCTTTGAAATGTTGGCTTACTGCCTTCATTTACTACCACCAGGTCGTTTTCTGCAATCCTCTCTGTAACAAGTTGACCTCTCCTATCTGTTGTGTTCATACCCCATTGTGGCGATTTGGCATTGAAGTCTCCCAACACTGCGTCCAGCCAATTCTTATTTTCCCTAAGCCTACTAGCTCTAAAGCATCTGGTTCAGGCAAAATGACTGTGACATTCTGTTTGCCGTTGTTGGCCTGAGAGCTCTCAATTCGATATTTTCAACTTTTACTTCTATAGCTTTCGAGATAGCTTCCTTTATCTCCTGCGTCGTCCTAACCTCATCCATATATTTCATATGACGAACCTTTTTGTTCATTAGGAGGGATATCAATGCTTCTGGAAAGCTTTCTTTGATTTTTTCCTCGAGGGCTTCGAGTTTTCCTGTTCCGTTTTGTACTGTTAACAGTAATTATCCACTTTTGGTGTTTCTCAGGTCTCGTATTTCCACCCCAATATCACTGGGGTTCACAGTCTCCTTCATCATCTTCAGTAGTTCTGCATTACTGACGTTGGGCATTTTAACAAGGAGTGCATCTTGCCTCGTTCTTTTCTGCTTTATGATTGAATTTATCTCTGTTGTTCGGGAGTTTGATTAGGGTTATTTCTATGCCTGAGTTAGCGAGTAGAAATTATATCACTCTGTATATGACCGAACCTGTTACTCCCTTCAGTTCTGGTATGGCCACCTTTGTCTGCTTCTGTTGCAGCATGATTGTTTTAACAACTTTGAACGTATTTAGGATGCTCTCATCGTCTACTTCCTCCTTAAAGCCTCCATCTGCGATAATAAAGTAGAGGATCAACCTGTCCTTATGGATTAGGTTTCCTGCGCTGTCCGGGAAACCTAGAGCGACGCCATCATTGCCACTTCTCCTTTCATCTTATTCTGCTTTTTAATTTCGTCTTTCCCTCACACTTGTACATTTCTTCAAGCCGAAAAAAGAAATAACGGAAATATCCTCCAAATTAACTCTGCGACTGGAAAAGTTACAAAGAGAAGTGATCAAAAACTGACTTAACCAATTTAGCCAGGAAGTCAAGGAAGAAGGAAAAAGAGATTTAACTGAGGAACAAAACAACTGAGCTTCAAACTCAGATTCAAAATATGCAAGCAACCCATAAGGCAGAGATGGAAAATCTCACCCTTAATCAAGTCCAGTGCAGCAGCTATAGAGAAGAACATCGGAAGCAACAAAGAAGGCGTATACTGACCGCAGATGACACAGAAGTATATGGGAGTCAACTAATGAATCCTTCCAAGTGATAAGGATCTGAAAACCCCTTACGAATCAGTAGCGGTAGTTAGAGACAGACTGTCTCTAACTACTCTAACATTTCTTGGACTACTTTCTCCAACTGTCTAATCTGCTCCATGAAAGTATCTGGGTTATTAGGTACCTCCTTGAATCTCTTTCCAATGTCTCCAGTGTCCTCCTGCCTCATACGTTTACCCGTCGGTTCTGGCAATGAGTATGTTCTTTGCCTTGGAGGGGTTCTCATTAGAAGGTCTCTTCTCTTTATTGTGCCTGATGTCACTGTTTCTTTAACAAGATAAGAGCAAGAGTGTTGTTCCACTAGCACAGAGGTATTTGTTACGTCTTTTGTCTGGTCATTGATTTCTTTGTTCTCCATTTGTATTCCACGAGTTTGGCCGATCTGAACTGTCCAGTGTGGCAGTGCGCCTATACCATACTAAGGCTGTTTACCTGCGAGGATCACCAGGTACTCACACGGTGTTACTGGAGTAAGAAATAGTGTATGCTCGTATATTGGTGACATTGTTAATGTGTTTTTGTCTGGCTTGGAGTATGGTACATTATTGACAAAAAATTCACTCAGCATGTTACATATTCTCTTTGTGTCAGTTATTGTTTCATTATTAACTACAAATTGATTCACTGTGTTTATCTTTGCCTAAGCCCCTTTTTTTCATTGATTATTTTCCAGCTTTCTTTTGTTATGTTAGATGACTTTTCCAGTCTGGTGTTATTTCATGTATATTGTTGTTTCACCTTCTCTGCATAAATAATTTTTAGTTGTTTGTAACGTTCTTTGATGATTTGATTAGTTGTTGTTTTTGCAATTCTTCTCATTTCGCACACCATTTTATGTAATTCCTTTATTTCATTGTTATACCATTTTGCCTTTGTTTTGTTGCTCATTGCCATTTTTTCTAATTAAATGCAATATTATAATGATGAAAAACTGAACTGTCGAATTTTTCGAACATGACATTTTAGATGAGCAGAAAACTCCTTGCCATTGTTCGGTACTGATCAAATTTCTGAAGGTTATTACATTAGATTCTGACATATCTCTTATTATATAGGTTCCAAACTTTGCCAAATTACCCATAGGAAGTTCATATTGACACAATTGAAATGTAAGATCTGATATCTTTTACATATGTATTTTGACACCCATGGTTTGAGAAGATCAAATGAATGCATGTGGAGCATGTGATGCATGTAGTTTTTTAATCCAAATTCTTCGAATATGTTTCATAAATTTCTTCTACTTGTGTCCACAAACAAGTTGATATTCATATCTCCACTCACAATGTAGTAGGTTATCATTTGAATAGATGTCACATATCAGCTCATACAACTTATTAAGATTTTTTTTACAACACTATAAGGTGTTCTATATAGCAAACAACATATAATTTGAATTTCTTTAAATTTATATAAGCAAGGGAACTTTCAAAGTCTTTTTCGCTATTCTTATTGGATTCTATGGATTTTGCAAGTGAAACATACTTTTCTCTAATATATATTCGAGTGGCTCCTCGCTGATATTCACTGCGACTAAAATTACTAATTAACTTGAAACCTTGAAGCTCAAGTACCTGAATTTCTTGTGATTTGAACATCATTTGAATCAAATATTATTTCAAGATCACTAGCTTTGTTTGATATTCCTTGAATATTGATATGCATGAGTACAACAACAATTTTTAGGTAGGCTGATCTAACTATTTATTATACTTTGTTTACTTTTCATTCCTGGTTCTGCATAAAAAAGTGTTTGGTCTTTTATTTTCTTCATCTGACTATTGAGATTGATGTGGATTGTCCAGAAAATTTTGTCCCAATTTGAAATTGAAGCGACTGTATATCACATTTCTTGGCCAAAAACTGTTTTCATAAATTTATTCTCTTTGAGATGAGGTTCTACTCCGATCATGAAGGATCGGTTGTCCCGCCTGGAGCTTCTAGTTGGTAGTTTCTCTTCACTAATGCTTGTGGAGTTGGCGCGGGTCTTATGTATTTTTCTATGTTTTCTTCATTAATTATGTCTGGAATTCTGGTTAGGAACAGCCAAATTTTCTTATCATTATCATTCCTTCCATTGAACTGATTATCTCCGTTTTCGCTTCTTTCCATGACTCTCCTCCTACGTCTAGTTACTTTTGTGAAATTATTCTCGTCATGTTATGATTTGCTAGGTTGATGATTTCGGCCATTTTTTTGTTTGCTTTTGACCATATTTGAGGAAGTTTGTTTATCGATATTTTCTGAGTCCCTATGTGTTTTGATCACTTGTGGTATTGTTGCATTGTCACTTGGATCATCCTGTATTTGTGACCTACTGAGATATGGTCTTTTTTATTAGACTGATAGAATGAGTAGTCATTTTTATTTTTTGTTTGGGACTCCTTTTGATTGTGATCATAAGTGTTTTTATTATGTACCTATTTTAGTTTTATTAGCTTCCTTTTTTGTTTCCAGCTCTTTTTTTAACTGTTCCAGTTTTTCTTCAAGGAGTGATGTTTTCTTGTAGCAATCTGATATTGTCTTCACTAGGCAGCACAGTGAAGTCCGATTGACGTAAATTTATGATCACAAAATGTCGAAGTGTCATCAAATGACGTCCAAAATTTCTGTTTGTTTGTCACATCCATAAGACGTCATATTTATACGTCAAAGAGACGTCATATTTATACGTCAAAGAGACGTCATATTTATACGTCAAAGAGACGTCATATTGCAAGATGGAGTTTCGGACTTCCTTTGTCTGAAGGTATGAAGATTTGAAACCTAAGGAAAGAATAATTATACTGAAATAGATAAAGAATTCAGAACCCCAATGTATGGGTTGTTGAAAAAACAAACAAAGGGATAGAAATAAAAAAAAATTATAAATTGTATCAAAATAAATTAAAATTAAAGGAAGAATAAGGGGCAATAAATAAAAACACAAACCTGAAAAAACGAGAATAAGCTGAAAATTAAATATTTAAGAGATATTATCAAGCTTATTTTATTTTTTTCAGGTTTGTGTTTTTAGTCATTGCCCCTTTATTCTTTCTATTTTTACTTTCAAATCATTATTTTTCTTTATTCTCATCTTTTTTTTTCCCAACCAACATTGTGGTCTAAATTCTTCATATAGTTCATTGGTACTACTGTTTCCTTAGGATTCAAATCTTCATACCTTCAGACAATGGAAGTCCCAAACTCCTCGCAACTCCAAGACATTGTCAGCCACTTTCAAACAAGAATCGTCAGTTTGATGGACCTTAAATGTCCCGATATACCAGGTGTATGTGTAAAAAATTACAAAGGAGATTCCAAATAATTTTGAGAACCACCTATTTTTTGACATCCAAACTTTTCTGATATTTTGTGCACATACTCCTTATTTTTATTATAGAAAAGTGTTTCATGCAATAAAACGATTTACATAAAAATACGTTTTTTATTTGGCTAAAATCTGAGAAATAATATCATTTACAGCTACAAACACACAGAAAAAGGAAATAAATCCTAAGCAGACTAGAACTAAACAGAAGAAATCCTAAACAGAATAGAATACTGTTTGATTTCATCATTATATTAGCCAAAAACAAATCTTTCAAAATGTTTTTATCAAAGGGACAGAAACCCAAGAATTATTATCGATGGGAATTACTATATAATTACTATAGTGTATCCAAAAACAGATATTTCAATACTCTACAGGAAAAATACTTTACAGGAAAGATCTCGTCCACCAAAATAAGTCGCCCTGATAAAACCTCAATTGAAGAATGTAAGTTAACCATCCCAATTAAAATATTTAGTAAACATTACTTACAAGAACATCCACTTGTTTTTGAACTTCAAGCTGTTTTTATAGAGATTTCATTGGAAATGTGAAGGAAAATTATTGTATTATTGCCTCTTCCTTGTTTTGTAATCCGGCTAATATCTGAGCATTCTGGATTTTTATATGTGATGGAAGACGTACAATAGTTTCATAAAAACCTGTAAAATGAATAATTGATTGATTGATTATCAATTATTGGGTCAGTTGCATAAATAATTAATTTTATGTTAACGAGGAATCAACTATGATAACCTTATTATAATAATGTGAAATATGATGTACTCTCAGAACTAAATTAAAACTGACCTGTTGACTCAAATAAAGCGTTACCAGCAATATCTGTTCTTTGTGCCTTCAAATCATTCTGGAGACTATTTCCATGTACATTATTCTGTACAGCTACAGGAAGATCTGAAAGTACTCCCATTATCTTCTGTATATCAATGCAAAAAGTGAATGTAATTATTAATTTTGGGATTTTAGCATCTATGTGAAATCAAAGGGTAGGTATGGTAGTGTGTATATAAAAGTAAGTCACCTGATACATGGACAATTGCCTGAACACTTCCTTGAGATGAAGTTTCTGTTGAAAATATAATCTGTTGATTTTATGAATTGTGAATGACAGTAACTTTTATCATCTTGTATATTAGATTTGTTGTTTTGTTTTATATTTTGATGATGTACTAACTGTCAATAAATCTTTGATAAGAAAAGTCAAGTACTTCTAAGAAAGGTATATTTAACAAGTAATGCGTATTAACAGGTTACGGGCCCAGAGCTAGAAACAGTGTGTTAGTTTATCCCTGAAATATCTGGAAAGGGAATTTATCAGAAACTTTTTCTAAATTCTGATCAAGTTCCTGACTGCTGTCAAATTTGAGCAAGTTGCAAGTGTAAGAATAGTCAGTATGGCTAATGGACACGGAACTTTGCCATCTATGGAGAAATTGGAAGGCATGTCAAACTATAATAACTGGAAATTTGCTATGAAAATGTACCTAATTCATGAAGATCTGTCGGAATATGTATCAACCGAAGTTGAAACACCTGATCCCAAGAAGGATGCCAAGGCAAAAGCAAAAATTTGTATTATGGTTCAACCATCTGCTTATGCTTGTGTGCTAAAGAAGCCTGGAATAAACTCGAGAAAGCCTATGAAGATAAAGGACTTTCTAGAAGGTTGACATTACTTCGTTCTCTATTTGCAGTTAAGTTGGAGAAATTTACAAACATGGCATTGACAGAGGGAGCTAAGTAAGCAATTTACTTAAAGCGATTGTTTTGGGAGTTGCTGCATAGAAAATATGAACCAATGGTGATTTATAATGATAACCAGAGTGCACAGAAGCTTTCTGCCAATCCTATTTTCCACAACAGGATCAAACATATTGATGTTCGTTTTCATTTCGTGAGGCAAGCCGTAGATGAAAACCATATCAAGATTGAGTATTTGTCTACCGCAGAAATGACTGCAGATATACTCAACAAAGGTCTGATTGGTCCAAAACATTTCAAGATGATGAAAGAAATGGGATTAGTCAAATCGAATTTCATAACATCAGATTAAGAAGGGGTGTTGAAAATATAATCTGTTGATTTTATGAATTGTGAATGACATAACTTTCATCATATTGTATATTAGATTTGTTGTTTTATTTTATATTTTGATGATGTACTAACTGTCAATAAATCTTTGATAAGAAAAGTCAAGTACTTCTAAGAAAGGTATATTTAGCAAGTAATGCGTAATAACTTTAACAGTTTCGGACTGGTTTGGATAGCTCTGTGTATTTTGCTTCCCTCGATATATTTCCGGAGCAGTTTCTAAAAATATGACAATAAATTAAAGATAGTACGTTTGTTAATATGTAAATAAGACTAAGTCACCTGTTACATGTAGAATTTCTGGAGATGATGTTTCACGCTGTTTCTGATAGCTCTGCGTATTTTGCTTCTCTAGAGATATTTCCGGAGCAGTTTCTAAAAAACTCAGCACTATAAATCCAAAATGTTATGAATCTGCAAATATCTTTATGCACCTTCGCCCTGAACCTGGGATTTCATCAAAATTTTCTTCAACTTCTTATTAAGTTGAGGAGGACGATTATTGTTATCAGATTCCTCATCATCACTTGAAATGTATCGACGTGTAAGTATTGAATTATATTCAATAAAATAGACCTTAAGTAGGTATTCTACTAACCAGTTTCATACAATCACCTAGCTACAGGATACATTTTCCAATTTTGAATATTCTCACGAGTTTCACTTTGAAGGGGTCTATCACAGACCTAGTTTTTTATTGGTGGCCAGAAAACATCTTGTTTTTGTGGTGATAGCCAGCTTTTTCTGACGATCGCCACACTGTTATTCCCGGTGTCATTTATTTCTCTGAATTCTATTACGACGTACATTTTGTTTCGGATATTCCAGAGAGAAGTAAATTTGGTAAATCTCAATCGCTTATTACATTACCACTAAAGACTATTTATTATACCTTTGCCAATATTGTGCACTTTCACTATCACTTTTACACACGTTTAATGAGCAATGCGTATTTAAGAACACAAACAAACATTGCTTTAGCCTAGTTCATTACCAAAGATAAAAGTTAGCGCTTTGGTGAGTCGTGACGGGCGTGGCCCGTGACAAAGGGCACAGAACACGCACAAGAAATGGTGAACAATCATGGGATAATTATACCTAATGATTAATCTGAATTTGTTTATATACTTGTAAATATTTCATTTATAGTAGTAATATGGTGTTTGCGGCGTGCTTTTGTTGGGAAAAAAACATCTGAAATCGCAGCTATATAAGTTTGTTGTTTTATCCAATAATTATAGATGGCACCATATAAGACGATTGATAAAATAAAAATTGATGATTACACCAATAATATTTAGTTTTTATACACAATGGAATATTTGAAATTAATTTTCAACCTCTTCCAGATGTCCGAAGTATTTGAAATTTTGCACACGTATTGAGAACCGATGACAATACAATCATTTCATAACTATGACCTGGTATTCTCACTTAGATAATCAGAATTTTTTTATTTATATTTGAAAGATATGGCGAATGCACTGGTTTTTCACAGCATAATTTACATTTCGAAGATATGGCGAATGCACATTCGTAAAATTTAGTTATAGTTTTCATCTCATGTGGAGGAATCAATCAAAGAGTTTTTCTCCGTAGTCTGTTTTAGTATTTTGTAGCAATATGACTAAAAAGTTGAAAAAAAAACTATTGTTTAATAAAACTAAACAACACGCTTTTAAAACTATAAGGACTAAAAAGTGGAAAATAATAAGAATAAAGTCATCGACCAAAAAATTTTCTCTTATGTAAAAAAAAGCGTGGGGTGCTCTTTGTTTACTTTTTATAACTATATTAAGATAACTGATATCAAGCACCTCTTTAGCTGACGAAGTTGGAATAAGTATCTTAGAAAATACACATGCACCAGGGGCTTCGACCCGATGATTTTGAAAAGAGACAAAATTTTATTGCAAGTATGCAAGTGTTGATTGAAGATTCTCAAAATATCATAGATCGGATCATATGGAGTGACGAATCAAGATTTCACAATAATTGGACATTGAACAACATGCATTATTGCTCACGTGAGAATCCTCATTGGGTGAGAGAAACAAATTTCCAAACCATGTGGGGTGTGAATGTAAGGTGTGGGATGTTCAATGGGCGTTTGGTAGGCCCTTATTTTCATCAACACATACACATACTGACTGGGCAGATATATTCAAAATTCATGCAAAATGAACTTCAGAGACTGCTACATGATATTCTTCAACAAGAAAGACAACTCATGTGGTGGCAACAATAAGGTTCCGCCACATTGTAACCGAATATCTCGATAATTTTTTTCCAAATCGATGGATAGGAAACGGAGGTCCTATTCAGTGGCCTGCACGTTCGCCAGATCTGACACCATTATATTTTTTCTGATTGAAAAAGTAGTGTATGAAACTAGACCAGTCGACTTGAACGACTTACAACAGAGTAACGTAGGAAATGATTAGGAAATCTTGTACGAGGGAACTGATAAGGCTCTTTGAATCATGTATGAATAACAATGGTAGACATTTTGAGCAGCTTTTATAGTTTTTATTTTCAATAAATTATTTATAGCATTTTGTAAATTGTTGTTGAATTTTCTTATTGTCAGTTTGGCGTGTCAAAATATCAAGTATGGATCAACGTTGAAGTTAGAATTAATCACACTTCACAAGTCAAAACAAAAATGTATACGGTGTCATTTGAATAATTGAAGTTGGTGGTGGTTTCTCAGGGATAGTTTCACATAGGTTAAATTTGACAAAACATCTTCGCAAAGACATATAAGTTTAAAATAAGTAAAAAAATTTTTTTTACACAATATATCCGAGATATTGGCTGTATGAAAAGATCTGGGACACCTGATATATTGGGAATTTTTGTTTTTTTCCAAATAATGCTTTATTTTTTAATCATAGATTCTTTATTGTATCAGACTTATCGTGATTCCAAAATATATAAAAAGCACTATAACTATTTTCTCTTGAATTCGTAATTAACAATAAATCATCTGTTGATTTTTAGATGGAAAAACAAAGAGATTGTGCAGTGAAAGAAAAGGAAATAATGGTGGTAAGATTTGCAGTGGCCGAAAAAAATGTTTTAAAAGAAAAGTTCCAAAGAGAAACACTTGATAAAAAATACAAAGAAATCCTACGGGAAAATGAAATACTTCAACATAAAGTTCAAACTGTAGTTTCTGAAAAATCAAGGATATGTCAACTACTGGATAATAAATGCTACGAACACAAGAGTGTACAACAGGAATTGGAACGTATAAAGATTGATTCAACTTCTCTTGAAACAAAATTAAAATGGTCACAAAACAATTTGAAAGTTGAGATGGAAAATCATAAGGTATGTAAGGTTAAGTTGATAAAGATATTTTTTTCAAGGGTTATATCAGTGAATAACAAATTCAAAGGCTTGCTGCTGGATGTGTTCAGTTTGACAAGCTCTTGAATCTCTTGATTAGTGTTATAGAAACAGTATTCACATTCTAATTCATAACTTTTTGGTGCATTCAAATAAAAGGTTTTCCTCAAAAAATAAATATTTCAGATCATAAAATTCATAATTGGCGACTCCAAATTATACCATAAATCACAAAACTTCTCAACCACCTTCAATTTGAGTTTTTTCAAAAAAAATCCAGTTCATTCCCACATCCTCGAATTTTCATCTTTCATATGTTATGTATTATATCTTGTTGCACTATCACTAACTGTTGTCAGTCCATTGTAAAATAAACATATTTCTCCTATGAAAAAAATACAAAAAATGATTGCCCCTGAAACTTAAACA
Source organism: Gonioctena quinquepunctata (assembly GCA_018342105.1). NCBI lineage: Eukaryota > Metazoa > Arthropoda > Insecta > Coleoptera > Chrysomelidae > Gonioctena > Gonioctena quinquepunctata. The sequence continues at coordinate 102,062 of JAFIRS010002868.1, read as the reverse complement.
CAAACATTTGACTCTGAAAAACTTTAAGCTACTACGTAGATTTAACGTGACCAAACCTTTATAGATATGTAATAAATGGAACGAAAGTATTGTACAAATCAAAAATATCTACAAAAAAGAGCATATGCTCTCTATTATTATTAACTCTATAGAATTAATCCCAAGACATGACCTGTCTGAGAAAGGTAAGGGCTATTATTATCTTACTTGGCGCTCCAGGGAAACTTTTGTGGCATATTCACAATCTTGGCTATAGGACCCCTCCCCAAAAAAAATTACAGCATCACGCAGGAGAAGTTAGTGTATTCCAAGCATTCACTGCATGTTATGATTGATATCTGAATGGCCAACATTTCACCTACTTATATTCTGAAATGTTCTGAATGATGATCCTAAATCATTGTGGAGTAATATAAATAAACTGTGAAAACCCCATCACTCATGAATATCACTTGGTGATAAGAAATCTATTTCATATGTCAATATTGTCTAGCTCTTAGCTGAAGTCTTTTCATGCAATGCAGTGAAAAATTCTATTGAAGTACTGTGTTTGTAGTTTGTACACTATTAATTTTGATGTGATTATTTTTAAGAAATAGTTGCAATCATGCAGTGAAAAATTCTATTGAAGTAGTGTGTACACTATAAAACCTGTCCAGGTTATTACCGATTTATTACTAAAAAGCGGAATTTTTCAAGATTTTAGTCAGAATTTTCCATAATGATAATTTGGTATATACTTATTTGCCACATCCCAGATAACACAGGATATCCTATGAATATCCATTTCATATCCAATTCTGGTCGGGATATCCCTGGATTTGAAATGGACATCCATAAGATATCCGTCGACGGATTTGAAATGGATATCCTTCAGAAGATATCATATGGATGGCCATAAGATATCCGGAGCAAATATGGATAAGTTTAAATTGCAAGATTGATTTTTATTGTGTCAATTTCTGAGCTTCTTTAATGCTCGTACATATAGATGATTTTTTTTTGGAAAAATCTCATGTTTTGTTTTTCTACTTGATTTGAATATCCATAAAATTCATGAAGGATGTCCATGGATATCCATTGGATGTCCATGTGTTATCTGGGATCTGAATAATTCAATTATTCCTGAACAAGTTTGTTTCTACGTAGGAGAAACTTTTTGCCAAACGCTTTCGAGATAAAATCCCAAGTAGATAATAAACATGTATACACATACTGTCTTAATGTTTTTTGGAATAGCAGTACATTTTTTTTCGGTTTTCTCTCCCCTGAAAGTAAGAATTAATAGTTTTTATTTATTCGTAATTATTTTTATCCATTCTGATTGGATAAAAAAAACGAATTTAAATTTTATACTTTTAGGAGAGAAAAAATTCCACGAAAAATGCATATTTATACAGATTCAAAAATAAAATCGCCGACTATAGGATTTACAATAGGTTAGAACGAAATGTACTCGAGCCAGCACAAAATATAATAGATAGACGCAATGGATAATCAAGTATTCAACAAGACCACTGTAGAATGTTTTCCCTTGCTACTGTTTCACATTTAGCATTGGCGCTTTTAATAATTATCGGCTTCACCTTACATTTTTTTGTTGTGTGAAAACGCATCACGCGCACTGGCACCGGTCCATTGGGCGGTGGAAGTGTTTGCATTCCATCTTCTCTGTCATTCTGTGATGGTTTCGTGTCTGTCGGCCTTCTCTGCCGTTGCCTCTCCCCTGTTGTCCCGTGTTTCTGCTACCAGCAAGTCTATGGGGGGGACTGGTGTGAAGACGGCTGCCATTTTCTAGCTGCCGTGTCAAAAAAAGCTGCCGAATGACCAGTGGCGTCGGATATTTTTTTTAATTCGGAAAAACAGGAAAAAATTCCATAACCAATTCTATCGATTCATTACGTATTCAACACTATTTGACACTGCATAGTTCACTTCGACATAACAGGAGTGGAATGAAAGAGCAGCTTTCTTGAATATAAAGTTTGACACTTTAGGATTATTGATTTTTTCTGGTAATTTGTAAACATGAATTTTGTACATTATAACTATTCGCTAGAAAAATTGTCTGGTTAGTAAATGATGTCCCACGGCGGTAGTTGTCTTAACGAAATTTTGAAAAATATGTTCCAAATAGTTAGCCAAATCCATACTCACGGAGTGACTAGGAGACACAACAATAATCATCTATGAATATGAACGACTCGCGAGCCGCCGAAGGTGGAAGTTGTCGAATTGAAATTTTGAAAAATATGTTTTAGGCATACCGAAATAGTTAGCCAAATCCATACTCATGTAGTGACTAGAAGACACAGCGATAAACATCTACTATGAATATGAATGACTCGCAAGCCGTCTGACGGCGGAAGTTGTCGAATTGAAATTTTGAAAAAAATGTTTTAGGCATACCGAAATAGTTAGACAACTCCATACTCACGGAGTGACTTGGAGACACAACAATAAAAATCTACTATGAATATGAACGACTCGCGAGCCGTCCGACGGTAGAAGTTGTCGAATCGAAATTTTGAAAAATATGTTCCAGGCATACCGAAATATTTAGCCAACTCCTTACTCATGGAGTGACTAGAAGACACAACGATAAACATCTTCTGTGAATATGAATGACTCGCAAGCCGTCTGATGGTGGAAGTTGTCGAATTGAAATTTTAAAAAACATGTTTTAGGCATACCGAAATATTTAGCCACCCCCATACTTATGGAGTGACTAGGAGACACAACAATAAACATCTTCTGAGAATATGAACGACTCGCAAGCCGTCTGACGGTGGGAGTTGTCAAATCGAAATTTTGATAAATATGATTTAGGCATACCGAAATATTTAGCCAACTCCATACTCATGGAGTGACTAGAAGACACAGCGATAAACATCTTCTATGAATATGAATGACTCGCAAGCCGTCTGACGGCGGAAGTTGTCAAATTGAAATTTTGAAAAATATGTTTTAGGCATACCGAAATAGTTAGCCAACTCCATACTCACGGAGTGACTAGGAGACACAACAATAAACATCTTCCATGAATATGAACGACTCGCGAGCCGTCTGACGGTAGAAGTAATCGAATTGAAATTTTTATAAACATATTTTAGGCATACCGAAATATCTAGCCACCTCCATACTTATGGAGTGACTAGGAGACACAACAATAAACATCTTCTATGAATATGAACGACTCGCAAGCCGTCCGACGGTGGAAGTTGTCGAATCGAAATTTTTAAAAATTTGTTTTAGGCATACCCAAATATTTAGCCAACTCCATACTCATGGAGTGACTAGGAGACATAACAATACACATCTTCTAAGAATATGAACGACCCGCAAGCCGTCTGACGGTGGGAGTTGTCAAATCGAAATTTTGAAAAATATGATTTAGGCATACCGAAATATTTAGCCAACTCCATACTCACGGAGTGACTGGGAGACACAACAATGAACAATTTCTATGAATATGAACGACTCGCGAGCCGTCTGATGGTAGAAGTTACTAGAAGACACAACAATGAACATCTTCTATGAATATGAACGACTCGCGAGCCGTCTGATGGTAGAAGTTATCGAATTGAAATTTTTAAAAACATGTTTTAGGCATACCGAAATATTTAGCCATATCCATACTTATGGAGTGACTAAGAGACACAACAATAAACTTCTTCTATGAATATGAACGACTCGCAAGCCGTCCAACAATGGAAGTTGTCGAATCGAAATTTTTAAAAATATGTTTTAGGCATACCGAAATATTTAGCTAACTCCATACTCATGGAGTGACTAGGAGACACAACAATGAACATCTTCCAAGGATATGAACGACTCGGAGTGACTAGAAGACACACGATAAACATCTTTTGTGAATATGAATACTCGCAAGCCGTCGATGGTGAAAGTTGTCGAATTGAAATTTAAAAAAACATTTTTCAGGCATACCGAAATATTTAGCCACCTCCATACTTATGGAGTGACTGGGAGACACAACAATAAAAATCTTCTAAGAATATGAACGACTCGCAAGCCGTCTGACGGTGGGAGTTGTCAAATCGAAATTGTGAAAAATATGATTTAGGCATACCGAAATATTTAGCCACCTCCATACTTATGGAGTGACTGGGAGACACAACAATAAACATATTCTATGAATATAAACGACTCGCAAGCCGTCTGACGGTGGGAGTTGTCGAATTGAAAGTTTGAAAAACATGTTTTAGGCATACCGAAATAGTTAGCCAACTCCATACTTACGGAGTGACTAGGAGACACAACAATAAACATCTTCTATGAATATGAACGACTCACGAGCCGTCCAACGATAAGAGTAGCCGAATCGAAATTTTGAAAAATATGTTTTAGGCATACCGAAATATCTAGCCAACTTCATACTTATGGAGTGACTAGGTGACACAACAATAAACATCTATGAATATGAACGACTCCGAGCCGTCCCGTAGAGTGCGAATCGAAATTTTGAAAAATATGTTTTGGCATACCGAAATATTAAGCCAACTTCATACTACGAAGTGACTAGGAGACAACAATAAACATTTCTATGAATATGAACGACTCGCAGCCGTCCGACGGAAGAGTTGTCGAATCGAAATTTTGAAAAATATGTTTTAGGCATACCGAAATATTTAGCCAACTCCATACTCATGGAGTTACTAGAATTCATAGAAAATGTTTATTGTTGTGTCTCCTAGTCACTCCGTGAGTATGAAGTTGGCTAAATATTTCAGTATGCCCAAAACATATTTTTCAAAATTTCGATTCGACAACTCTCACCGTTGGATGGCTTGCGAGTCGTTCATATTCATAGAAGATGTTTATTGTTGTGTCTTTCAGTCCCTCCATGAGTATGGAGTTGGCTAAATATTTCGGTATGCCTAAAACATATTTTTCAAAATTTCGATTCGACAACTCTCACCGTCGGATGGCTTGCGAGTCGTTCATATTGATAAAAGTTGATTATTGTTGTGTCTCCTAGTCACGCCGTGAGTATGAAGTTGGCTAAATATTTCGGTATGCCTAAAACTTATTTTTCAAAATTTCAATTCGACAACTCCCTCCGTTGGTCGGCTTGCGAGTCGTTCATATTCATAGGAAATATTTATTGTTGTGACTCCTAGTCACTCCGTGAGTATGAAGTTGACTAAATATTTCGGTATGCCTAGAACGTATTTTTCAAAATTTCAATTCGACAACTCCCTCCGTCGGACGGCTTGCGAGTCATTCATATTCATAGAATTTTTATTGTTGTGTTTCCAGTTACTCCATGAGTATGGAGTTGCCTTAATATTTCGGTATGCCTAAAACATATCTTTCAAAATTTCGATTCGACATCTTCCACCGTCGGACGGCTTGCGAGTCGTTCATATTCATAGAAGATGTTTATTGTTGTCTCCTAGTCACTCCGTGAATATGAAATTGGCTAAATATTTCGGTATGTCTAAAACATATTTTTCGAAAGTTCGATATGGCTCGGACAACAATTACTAACCAGAAAATTTTTCTGGTGAATTGTTGCTTAATAATAACATACAAAGTTCATGCAGATTGGCCTGTGTTTCATTGCGTCTTCTGGGCTACCATTTGGGATCGGGACGACTCTCGCGTTTTTCCATCTAGTGGGAAAGGTTTCTTCTGCGAATATTTGGTTCATTACATAGCGAATGGTCTCCTGGATGGTGTGGACTACTATCTTCACAGTTCGGGCCCGGCGATTTCCTGGGCTTCGTTTTTTCGATCGCTTTATATATTTCTTCTATGCTGAAAGGAGGGGGCGCCTCTTCTACTGGCCGTGTGTTGTATTCCACTCTGTCGTGTTGAGGGAACAGGAACAGGTCCTCAACAATCTCAATTTTTCGTTTAAAACAGAGTTCATATGGAGCTTTGAGGTGCTTCATTCCGCTGGCCACAATTTTATACCCTTGGCCCCAGGGATCTTCTTCGAAATCTGCCACACAGATGTTGCCACTGTTCCATTTGTGAACGGTTGATGGCTTTTCTCAGTTCCTTTCTTTTAGCTTTGTACACGGTTTCTAGTTCCAGAGCTTCCCCCGGGTTCTGTTGTCGCCTACGTGTCCGAATCAGCGCTCTTCTATATCGGCGATTTGTTCATTTCACCATACAGGTTGCGTTCTGTCCGCACCGTCTGGTCGGTGGCCTGTACCCAACGTTTGTGCATTTTTTATGGCTTTAATAAACTGGTTGATGTCTCCTATGCCGTCTGCCACTATTTCCAGTGCATTTGCGACCACTTTTTGGTTTATGTAACGGGGCGGATGCCGTTCTGTCCTGCGGAGTGTCTTGTTCATGTCCACGGCGTAGTAGATGTGTCTGAGCAGGCTCCTCAATGGAAGCTTTCCAGTCCGATATCTTGTCCGCTATACCTTGCGATGACAGGGTAACATCTATGAAGGTTGCCCCTTACAAATGATGGGGTGTTCCCCGTATTGTATGCGACCATGTTTAGTGTGCTCATCCATTTATCACGCACAAGCTGTACCCAATACAGCTTCAGTGATTACCCTGTTTATTCATATTCGTTGAAATATTATATATCACACAGTTTGAAGATTCATGAATAAACATTATTATTATTATTATTTAGCTACATACTCCCCTCAGGGGTCCGTGCGACCCGCGATCCAGAGGATTGACTTAGCGTTGAGGTCCCCAGCTATTATGAACTTCGAGCTTTTCCTGGCCTGCTGCATCACGGCGTCAATGTAATTTTTGAATTCCTGGAGCTTTATGTTTGGGGAGATGTAGCAGTTGATCAGGGACCATTTGTCAAAGTTGAGAGCTATAAAGCCGGCTCCTCTGGTGTGGCTCACTATGCCACACCCTCTATTCCTACATAATATGGAGGTATTGTTGTTCAGGTTCTTTATCCATGTGCAATTTTTTTCTTTCGTTGGCCGTTTTCATATGGAGGTGGAGGGCATTTCTTCTCCTGTCCACATTGATTTGAAAAATTTCAAGGGGGGGGGCATTTGGAGTTTTCTGTCATTTTTACGCCTTCGATTGTCTTGTGTGGGCTATCGCCTAGTTTAATGTTGTCTTAGTTTCGGTCAGGTCTATGATCACTGTGAGCGCCGTGTCTCTTTTTGCTGATCTTTTGTCTCAGGGGTGTGCTCTCTCTCACATAAGAGGCCCTGGTTTGTCTTTGCTCCGTAAAGACATCATCTTCTACTGCCATGCTGGACTTTCTCCTGTCTCTGTTGCCCGTCCTCGCCCTTTTGAGGGCCTCCTTAAATGCCTGGCACTTTATTGTGCCCACCTTATCGCCCTTCTCATCGCATACTGGGCAGTATTCGGTATTTTTACACTCCCTTGCCTGGTGGTCTCTCCGCACTTATAGCACATTTTTTTCTATCCAGGCCGTCACATCTATCTTTTTTGTGCTCATTAGCTCCAGCCCTTGGTGCACCTTGCCATGTTCATTCTTTTTTCCACCCTACATCTGACTAAGCCGATCCTGTTTGTGTCCCTTTGTCAATTTTCCCGTAGCGTTCTTGACGGCTTTTATGATTTCTTCCCTTGTGACGTCTCCGGATATGCCTCTCAGGTGAACCAGCTCCATGGCCCTCTCACCTCCCAGTCTTTTGGTTCTCAGCGTGCCTTCCCCATTAGGCTCATCTCTGAATTTGACAAAGGCCTCAGGATCTCTGTCCAGGGTAAGGAGCAGTTTTCCTTCCCTTGTGCTACTTATGTCCCTAATTGCTTTCGACGCTTCAGAACCACCGACAGCTAATAATGACGCCGTACGTGTCGCAGACTTTTATTGTGCTCGCTGGTTGGGACGTTGTATAGATATCAACCACAGTTCCGCAGCCGTGGAACACGCACTCCACCATTCTTCGGAGCCCCTCAATGCTTATTTCTTTAAGATGATGGATGCCAACTCTGGCATCCCCGTTGGTTTCATGCCTAAGTAGGACTATCTTACCCCATAATCCTTGTGGAGTCCCGTCAAAGTTGATCTTGATGATGTTTCTGCTCGTAGTAGAGCCCGTATCTCTAACTTTCGTGACTTGTTCTAGCACATCAAAATCTTCTTATAGACAGGTACTTTTCTTTGTATAGCTTTTGGATGCTATACGTCATACCTGGGTCATCCGGCTCTACGATGACCACTTTTACTGTCGTGTCATCCGCGGTCAGTGGGTTACTATTAGTTTAACTCTGACTCAAACTAGCAGAAAGTTGTTGATTGGAAATCACACAGATTGAATATGAACTCTTAATGGAAAAGTATTTAATGACAAGTTATAATTTCAACATGACATAATTATTTTTGTTTTTAACATATACAGAGTGAGTAAGTACTTAAAGGATCATATAATTCAACACTCTCCCTTGATCCATCAAGTAGCAAATATTATGTATGAGGAAATAGAGCAAAAATTGGTTCTCTTTAATTAAGACCCATCCCCTTTGAACAGAAGTTATGTTTCTGCTTTGGAACAGCTTTTGTTAAAGAATCAGCTATCATTTGATCACTAGATTTATAATGAATATTAATTTCTCCATCCTTAATCAATTCCCTGATTAATGTTTAATTAAGACCCTCCCCTTTAACAGATTTTTGATTTTTTAATGAATCAGCTATATAATGATACGGACTTGAATATGCTTAGTAATGCTTTGTGCATAACAGGATTATAAGCTATTTTATGAGCACTTTGGTTATCATTAAATAAATCAATAGAATCATTAACGTTGAGAAAAGTGATAAATGACTTGATACTATTCAAAATTTCTGATGAAAACTTTTTTAAATAAACTGCTTCTTTCGCAGCTTCATTCATACCGGCATATTCAGCCTCGGTGGAAGATAATGCAATGCACTTCTGCTTTTTGCATTCCCAAGAGATAGCTGCACCACAAAAAATAAAAATAAATCCATAAAACGATTTTCTATAATTTGGGTCATTTGCCCAATCCGAATCTACATGACCAAAAATACCAACACCATTTCATTTATAAGTCAAGCCTAGAGACTGAGTCCCTTTCAAATATCTCAGAACTCTCTTTGCAGCCTGCCAATGGTGTCTCGTATGGTTAACATTAAATTGACTCAAGTATGTAACTGCAAAACATAAATCTGGTCTTGTACAGGCACACAAATATATCAAGCAACCAATCAATTGCTGGTATGGCACATCATCAATAAAATCATTGTTTTCGAATGTTTGATTCGTTTCCATTGGAATGCTCACCAGATTGCAATCCATCATTCCAAACTTATCAAGAATCTGATTAGTATAAATTTGTTGACCTAATTTCAGAGTATTATTTTTTTCGGTCCCGAATTATTTGCATTTCCAAGATTTGACTTGCAGGACCTAAATCTTTGGTTTTGAATTGAGAATTTAAATATTCTTTCAACATTTTCGCCTCATCAAAATCATTGTAGAATAAAATATAGTCATCTACATAGAGTGCAATTATTATTATGTATTGATTCCTCATTTTGAAATAAACACTCGGTTCATTAGAAGATTGAATGAATTTTAAGTCCATCATCAAACCATGAGCTTTTTTATTCCACATCCGCGAAGCTTGTTTGAGACCGTAAATTGCTTTTTTTAATAAACATACCTTATCTTTCTCATTTTCATTCGCAAAACCTTCTGGCTGTGCCATAAAAATCTCTTCGTCAAGATCGCCATTTAAAAAAGCTGTTTCTATATCTAAATGATCAATATCCAAATTCATTTCAGTTGCTAGAGCAAGAAGAAAACGAATTGTACTATATCGTACTACATGAGAAAAAATATCCAAATAATCAACCCCAAATTGTTGACTATACCTTTGGCTACTAATCTCGCCTTAAACCTACATATTTTTCCCTCTATATCCCTTTTAACTTTTAAAACCCATTTATTTTTAACAATTGCTCTACCTTTGGGTTTGTCTATTAAAACCCACGTTTTATTGTTGTGGAGAGATTCCATCTCAGATTTCATAGCATTTACGCATTCGTCAGAATATTCACTACTCAAGGCATCATCTACAGTAAAAGGTTCATCAATATTATTAGAAAAAACACTGTATGCTACAAAATCAGGAAATTCTCTCGTCTCACGATCACGTAGATTATATCTTCTTTCTTCGATAGGTTCTGTCTCCTCATCTAGTGTATCTTCATTTCCTTGGGAAGTTTCGTCTCCCTGTTTTTCTTCATGATGACTCGAATCCACGCTCATTGGTTCTTCAGAAAATCCTTGGTTTTCTGAGTTTGTGGGTTCGATGATCAATTCATGTTTGGATTGACTTCCTGAATCTTTTCCAATATATGAACTATGGAATGTTTCTTCCAAGAAAATAACATCCCTCGAAATGACGATTTTTCGGGTGGAGGGATCCATCAATCTGTATCCCTTGGAACTCTCACTATATCCAACGAAAAACATTTCTTTGCTTTTCGAGTCCAGTTTTTCCCTTTTTTGAACTGGTACATGGGCAAAAGCAGTACAACCAAAAATTTTTAATTTTTCCAAATTGACTTTCTCGCCAGTCCATTTCTGTTCAGGAACACTACCAGGAATTTTCTTTGCGGGAACGGTTGATCAGATATATGGCTGTATTTGCAGCTTCAGCCCACATTCTAGGATCACATTTTGAATCCAACATCATCGATCTCGCTTTTTCCATAATAGTTCGGTTGTATCGTTCTGCTAATCCTGATTGCTCGGGGGTATAGAGACAACTGAGCTGATGTTTAATTCCACATTCTCTCAGATATTGTGTGAAATTTCGGTTGCAGTATTCACTTCCATTATCAGAACGTATAATTTTAATTTTTTGATCACATTCATTTTCTACTTAAGCTTTGAATTCTTTGAATTTTTCAAAAACTTCATCTTTCGACTTCAGGAAGTATCCAAATACCTTTCGTGAATGATCGTCAATAAAAGTGAGAATATAGCGGGCAGAATTCCAAGGAAGGGTAGGCATAGGACCACAAATATCTGTGTGTATAAGGTCAAGTTGTTTTTAGCCAATTTTTTATTTTCATTGGCTCTAAAAGGTTCCCTTGACTGTTTTCCTTCAATACATGCAATACACGGTGAATCAAGATCATCATTTGAAAATTTGATTCCTGAAGCTAGGCCATCCCTGAGTAACTTCATGCTCACTCGATTTAGGTGCCCAAGCCGCTTATGCCATAGGTTTGAAGTAGATGTGGCCAAATTCACAAAATCCTCTTGTATATCGAGTCGATAAATGCCATTCACATTTGTCGCAGTGACAGCAGCCTCTCCCTCAATGTGACAATCCTCGGAATCATACAACCAGCATCATCGAATGCTACTATATATCCTTTCTTGCAGATAGTACTGACTGATAATAAGTTAGCAGAAAGATTCGGCACAAATATAACATCTGATATTGTCTTTTTGTGTCCATTTGGTTTTAGTTTAACTATCACATCACCGGCGCCACTGCAGGAATGTTTTTCATTATTCGCCATTGTTACTTGTTGCCCTGCAGATTCAGTGAAATTCGACAGAAAATCCTTCCTTCCTGTCATATGCGACGTGGTTCCTGAATCAACATACCATTCGGAAGTATTTTGGGCTTCTAAAACTCCTAAAGCTGCGAACAGTGCTTTATCTTTCTTTGGAGTCGATTTTTCTGCTTTATTGGTTCCTGACTGTGACTTCATAGAACCCTGTTTCGGACAATCATTTTTGTAGTGCCCTACTTGTTTGCATATCCAGCACCATGGTTTCTTCCCTGAATTATGTTTTTTGAAGCCTCCTTTCAACAAAAGTGCTGATTGATCGTTGTTGGTTCTGCTTTTGGACCATTTTTCGTCTTGTAAAAGTTTAGTTTTTACATAGTCGCTTGAAATGTTGACATTCGAATTGTCCATGGCCATAACCATTGGTTCGTAATCCGGAGGCAGTCCCTGAAGCATGATCACCCCCAGAAATTCATCGTCTAAAGGTTTTCCTAATGTTCTCAGTTGTTGAGCAAGACTCATTGCTTCATTTACATAAGCTTCCATACTTAAAAAGTTTGTCAATCTAATTGAACATAAACCTCGTAATAGACATAAACGCCTGTTGAGCCCTTTGTCCTCGTATGCATTCTCCAGAGCAGTCCAAGCTTCTTTCGCTGTCTTTGCATGGATAACATAGGGGTATGCACTCTTATCTATCATCAAATTGATTTTGCATAAGGCTTTTTCATCACGTCTGATTCGCTGATCTTCGGAAGTTTTATCTTCTGCTGGATAACCATTAATTGCTGACCATAAATTGTCGTGTTACAATAAATTAGTCATCTGGAACTTCCAATCGGAGTAATTGGATCCTATTAGTTTAACTCTGACTCAAACTAGCAGAAAGTTGTTGATTGGAAATCACACAGATTTAATATGAACTTTTAATGGAAAAGTATTTAATGACAAGTTATAATTTCAACATGACATAATTATTTTTGTTTTTAACATATACAGAGTGAGTTAGTGGTTAAAGGATCATATAATTCAACAGTTACCCACAATGATATTGGTATTTGTGAATACCGCTTTGTCCTATTGGAGGTTCTTCACTGTCTTGTACTCCTCATACTTACCTGCCGATTTGAGGTTCTCTGGGGCTCTTAGTCTCGATTCGAGGCATGTGCAGTTACATGTGCACTCAGTCTTTGTTGTCCGGCCTTGGTCGTTTGCCGATGCCTCCGTGTTTATCCATTATTTCCTGCATTTCTTGTGTCGTTAATTGACTGGAGATACTTCTTGTTAACTAGCTCTTGTATATCTTCAGTCGTGGTTGGGTTCTCTCTAATTTTCATTGCCAGTTCCCTGGTGACTGAGTCTATATGTTTCTCGTTAGGATATTAAATTTGTCTAATTGCCACCTTTCATTTTTTAGTTGAGCCTCCTCTACGCTCCTTTTCCTCTTGGATTGCCTTTCCTCTTCCCCGTTGTAACGATCGCAATATTCGGGATAATAGGCTTGGGTTTCTCTATCCTCCATAGTAGGACCCTTGGAGTTCCTCTTCGGGCTTGTTCTACTGCCGCCTAGCATATTTTTCTCCCCCGTTGGGCGTTCCAGCCGTCTTGGTTGGGACCCCGTCTGTTTTTTTGCTTTTTCAATGAATTTCATCATACTTTTCCCACGAGTAGCAAGAGAAATGTCTGTTCGCCCCTGCAGAGCCCCGCATGCAGGGGTAAGGCATCTTCCCCGCCGGGTTGCCTGCTTAGAACACACTTATTCACCTATGTGCCATGCATCCTTTGGCACTTCCGTCCCCTAGCATAGGACGTAGACGCGGTTGGAAGATCAGTAGACGCAGCCGCCTCCCCTGCATCAGTACGGAGAGAGGAGAGACTCCTAGCCCTCAGTGATCCTAATAGCCTCGGAGTCAGAAAGAAAAGAAGGAAGGTCGACAGTAAAGTTTAAAGAAGAAGGAAACAAGGTATAGCCTCGATAGATCACTCCTCCTTTTCCCGGGCTTGTGTCCTGCATGGATGTGGTGTAAGTCCATGGCGGAGTTTTCACCTTACATTCGCAACTTTGAATATCGTTCGAGGAGAAAAGAGGCGGAGACGGCTGAACGTGACATTGCTAGAGGCAAAACAGTAGGCAAGAGAAATATTCTATAGTGGTCTAGTTGAATACTTGATAATTCATCTCGTATATCTGCCACAATTATTGATTATGTATGTTCAAATGTTGACAAAATTAACTGTTCAGTTGTAAACTCTGGTTTATCTGATCATGAGGCCATATTCTGTAATCTAATAATTGATAAAAAAAATAAAAAAAGCCCTACACGACGTGGTAGAATATTCAGTAAATTCAATTATAATAGGTTTTCACAACTTTGTACAGATACAAACTGGTATAACGTTATTGAAAAGGAAGATCCCTTGAATGAATTTCATAAATTAGTTTAGAATAATTTTAACAATGCATTCCCTGTTAGAGACATAAAGAACAAGAAAAGGAAACCGTGGTTAACCAAAGGATTGAAAGTATCGGCAAAAAATATGCGCTCTCTCCACCAGATAAGAAAACATCTTGGCTGTAACAATCCCCATTTTATTCAATACTACAATAAATATAGAAATACTTACCGGAAAGTAATAAAAACAGCAAAAAACATATATTACTCAAACAGAATAGCACAAGGTGACAACAATCAGAAGGAAACATGGGCAATTATTAATGAGCTGAGAGGAAAAAACAAGGTTGATTCAGTGAAAACTGAGTTAAGCTCCGACGAACTTAATACATTCTATTCCTTGATAGCAGCTGAACTTGCTGAAAAAATTACGACCAGAACGGATCCAATGGAATATCTGAAAGCGACTTCCATTTAAGAAAACTTTTTTTTCATACCAACTGACATATATGAAATAAAAGAAATCTTCAGAGAAATACGGAAAAAAACTTCCTCTGGGTGGGATGACATTTCTCTGAAAGTCCTTGAAAAATTGTCGGATATTGCTTTGAATGTCTTGGCAGAGGCTATTAATACATCCTTTTCCCGAGGATCCTTTCCATCATGTTTAAAAAAAATCGCCATAATTATCCCAATACATAAAGAGGGAGACCATAACACTCCTGCAAACTTCAGACCGATTTCCTTGCTACCGATCCTCTCAAAAATAATAGAAAAACTAGTGAAAAAAAGAGTAACTTCCTTTCTTAAGAAATTCAATATACTGAGTTCACAACAGTTTGGATTTCAAGACTCAAAAAGTACCCAGGATGCCATCTTTGCATTCCTAGAAAACCTTTACCTCAAACTAAACGAAAGGCTTTTGATTGTGTGAGTCACGAAATACTGCTGCAGAAGCTTGAAGTTTATGGATTCAGAGGTTTGGCACTTTCTTGGTTCAAATCATACCTATCAGAACGTAGCCATAGTGTCTTACTCAATAGGGTGGAATCCAAAAAATGTGAAATCAACTGTGGTGTCCCACAAGGCTCAGTTCTAGGACCTGTCTTATTCCTGTTATATGTCAATGACTTGGCCAAAGTGGATATCCAGGGCCAATTCACTATTTTTGCGGATGACACCACAATCCTCTGGCATAACAAAAGTATTACGGATCTGCATGACCAGATCAGTGTGCACCTTAACAAGGTAAAGAAGTGGTGTGATGCCAATCTCCTTTCGTTCAATATAAGCAAAACAAACATTGTCTCATTCAAATGTGATATCAATGAAATCCCATTGGAGAATGGAACAATTATAAATGTTTCAGAGAACACGTTTTTAGGGTTGCATATTGATGAAAAATTAAGATTTGAAAGCCATATCAATAAATTGTGCAGACGGTTGGCGGCAGGCTGCTATGCTGTACGAGTTGTCTCTAAAGAGCTAGATATTGCCAATGCTAGAAAGGTCTACTACTCATTGATTGAGGCACACCTTAGATATGGTATTTCCTTTTGGGGGCTGTGTTCACAATATCTCTTCGATAGGGTCTTTATTTTGCAGAAAAGGGCGATCAGGTATTTATGCAAAGCCAATTATCGCGATTCGTGTCGTATAGTATTTTTGGAGCAGAGAATTTTAACCCTGGCATGTCTTTTCATTCTAGAGACAGTATGTCTCATACACAAAAAGTATAAAAATAAAGCAAAATCTACCTCAACATATAAAACACGATTATCACTCCATGTCTCACTTCCAACGCCTATATCCTCCCTAACACAAAATTCAATAATATTTAAAAGCAGAAAATTATTCAATCATCCTAGCACCATAAAAGAAATACAAAACGGTATTCACTTCAGACAAAAAGTAAAAAATCTCTTGGTTACAAAAGCCTATTATACGTTGGATGAATTCTATCAGGACTCACTTACCTGATCTTAAACTATATATATAAATAAATAACCCTTTATCATATTCGATCACTGGGAACTCTCTAATAGTTTTTTTGTTATAAGGGGTAATTTTTATTCGCTAACAGAACGTTTTTATACATATATACATAAACTTATTTATTTATTTGTAATGTTGAATTGACTCGGCCGTTGCTGTAATTTTTATATAATTCCCATGTTTATAACGTAGACCAATTGGGAAAATGGGAAATCCCCTTTCAAGGGGTGCGTCCCATACTTATTGACCTGTATTGACTGTATTGACCTAATCGATTTTAATATTATATTGTGGAGACGACTTCGTGTTTTTCTTCTTCATAAAATTATACCACTCCACTTCGAGATACAATGGACTTCTACCACAGGTTATTTTATATTGTATACATTTCAAATTACCTATTGTAGTTGTATCCTTAAGCTTTGTCAACGAGAATTGTATTCTTCCGATATTAAAGCATATTTTGATTGATTGACTGATTGTTATATTTTATTGTGGTCTACCGGTTTGAGTATATTTCATTCTAACCCATTGTAAATCCCATATTCCGCAATTTTATTTCCAAATATCTGTATAGAAATTTCTCAAAGCATTTGATATGGCCAGTCATAGTGTGTTGATACAAATATTGTATATGAATATCCAGTATTTCTGTGGTTGCAGAGTTTTTTAGCGCATATGACTATTATCTTTTATGACTCTTGCCAATGGCATTAGACAATTTTTGTCTTTTAGCACTTATTTCAATTCATTCGTAGAGCCTTTGATTAAATTAATAATAATAACAATTTACAGTCATTATGGACAATAAAAATTAAATGGAATATATTACAATTCACACCTACATAAATAAAACCTGTTGTATTTTTTCAAAAAACCTTTTTGGTTTTGGAAACTTCAATTGGGTGATTGGTTATACAATCTATTTTCATCGGAAACTTGTTTTTTTAATGATCACAAAACGTTCATTTCTATGCTTGTTTGAAAGTGTGTGTGTGTGTGTTCTTCATTGTGTATAATTTCCTAGATGATTTTTAAATTAAATATTGATTACCGATGATCTGAAAAACACAAT
This sequence comes from Gonioctena quinquepunctata, assembly GCA_018342105.1. Lineage (NCBI taxonomy): Eukaryota > Metazoa > Arthropoda > Insecta > Coleoptera > Chrysomelidae > Gonioctena > Gonioctena quinquepunctata. The sequence continues at coordinate 85,108 of JAFIRS010002868.1, read as the reverse complement.
GAAAAAAATACTTTTTGAGGACTAGTATGGATTCTTTCTTCTAAAGTTAATTGATCCATCACTTCCAATACTTTCTTTTATTAAAATAAATAAGGTAGTTTTCTGGAAATAGCACCTGTCTTTCACTCTAACACTATGTAGTGTATTAATTTTCATACTTATATATTTTTTTTGCCAAATTGCACATTTCTTGCATTTCAGGAAACCCAAAATGACTTGGCAATTTTGAATGCTGAAGTCCGAGAAATGGCAGATACAATCAAACAATCGAAGTCTGAGGCAGATGAGTCTATAAGGCTATTTCAACATTCGGAAGGGAATAGAGCACACATTTTAGGTTTGTTATATACTTCAGTAAAATTGTATTTTTATGGAGAGTATGTGGATCGGAATAAACATTTTGGCTTCCCACTCCATTTTTGGGAAAAATTGAAAATGAGAATCAGAAACAAATTCTTTGATGTGGAAATCAAATAATTTAACCATTAAGTTACAAAATTATTTTGTCTTTCATTAAAAGCGGTACTGACAAGGAAAAATATCAGTCGAAGAAAGGAACCAATTAAAAGTTTAAGGCGAATAAAAAAAACTTAGATTACTGGATGGGCGTATGATAATTATATGAAAACAGTGTGTTGCGATTCGCGGGAGGCAACGGTCAATAATGTTTCTTAGTGACGGGGACTGGAAAGGACTCTAGAGAGACGGGCGTCATATAGAAGCGGTACCGCAGAGGTGTGTCAGTTGCGTTTGCGTCGTGACATCCCAAAGGTGGAGTAAGTGATGTTTCACGATTACCAAGGGATCGCGTGTGTTTTGCTGAGAGAAAACTGGGACTGGAAGTAAATTGTCAAGAGGTGGAAGTGTATAATGAGAATAATTTTTGAATTTGGTTAGGCAGATACTAATTTTGGGGAATAGAGCTTGGCAGACTTATCATTTTGCTGTGGAGGATTTTTGAAGTTATACTTCTTTTGCCGCCTTGAGAGTAAAATTTTAGCAGGCAACGCAAGTTGGCTGTCTAACAAAGAGGCCCAGACTGTGAGTGTGGTCATGCGTGTATCGTCTAGCTGTACACAAACACAAGGTACGCAACATAACACATGGGTATATATTTAAAATCGACAGAAAATCAGTTCATGCAATAACCAAATTAAAAAACAGTTCATTCATATTAGTGATTCATTGTGTATATACAGAGTGGGCCATTGAAAACGAAACAGCGGCTCTGTAGGTCGGCAGAACCGAATTATATAAAAACGCTCGGACACCTCAACTACATTTTCAAGGGGGACATCGTTCGCAATAAAATTCACCCGAAATACATTCCATCCCTCGGAGCTCGGACCGCCACCCCTAAATTTTTAAATGGCAACATATGGCAACTGATACCTCATTTGAAAGGTATTTTCCTTCTTAATATCAAACAACAAAAATGAAATAATTCTATCAATTCGTTTTCGAGATATAGGAACTTGAAGTTGGGAAATCACTTTTTATTCACTCAACCAATAAAAATAACATCTAACAATGCAACTGTTTATTTTATTTTTTCATACTCATTTACTTGATCGAAAAAAATTTAAGGTTCTTAAGAATCGATAAAAAGATGTTTTCTCGAATTCGACTCAAATGCGAGTACAACAAAAACATGTTGATAATTTTTTTTGCCAAATCGCAATTGTGGACATCTATCAGTGTCAAACTGATCTTTGATTGAACGACATAAGAGTGAATTACTTGACTAAAACTGCTGAATATCTTTCCGCAATAAACATCAGATGTGTTAGTAGTGTGTAAAGTGCTCTTCAAAGAAAACGTTTTTACTGTGGACAATCGTCAACAATTCTAGTTAAATTTAATTCCAATAGATGCCAAAAAAAATCCCCTTTCTAAAATGCATATTAATTCTGAAAACCAATAATAGAAAGTGGATAAATTTCCTAAATCAATCAATCTGATACTATTTTCAATCCAACTCTAGTGTGTTTTTGTGCTATTAAAAAAAAACGAAGACTGATAAAAAAGGTGTACTGGGTCAGGAACAAAAAATCTGTAGGTGGCCTAAAAATAAAAGTGATAAACAATACCTACAACCCTCCAGTGGCGTGCGCACATTATTACCAGGAACAAATGAAATGATTCAATCAATAAACCAACATGGCAATGAAATGCTCAGAGTGTGAAAATATTTTTCAACCTACTAAAGAACAAAAATATCCTTGCTCAGCATGTGATGGATGCAAGAAACTCTATTGTAACCAATGCTCTGAACTGTCATCTTCAGAAATAAGGTGTCTGCCTATACGTACAAGACTACTAAAATTCTCATGCAAAAAATGTAGAAATTACGAGCTGATCGATTACCTTAAAAACACTATCGAAGATAAAGATAAAATAATAAACAATAAAAATGAAATAATAAAAATGCTCCAAGAAAAGCTCAAATGAAGAAAAGGGGAAAAATACGCCCTCCTTGAATTATGCTGATGCAGTTAAATCAAATGTTGGTGACCCAGAAAGAAAAACAAATCCACCCAAAGTTATCATCAACCAAAAGTTCCACAAGATGGCAGTAAAACAAATCAGATCTAAATCAGAAAATTAACCTAATTGACCTGAAAGTCGGAGTACAAAAATTAGAATGGGAAAAATGGTCGATCATACTACCTGTCAAAAAAAAAAAAACGAAATTTTAGAAAAAGCAGTTCAGGATCAACTGAAAGATACCTACAATATTAAACTAACTAAAATGAGGAAACCTAGAATAAAAATTTGCAATCACACTGGAAATATGACTAAAGAAAAAATACATGAATGTATCATGGAACAAAATGAAATAAAAGGTGAAATGAAAACCACTTACATAAGAAGAACAAAAAAAGGAATGAACACTATTTACTGCGAATGCTCGGCAAACGTGTTTCAGCAAATAATGAGAAAGGGAAAAATATACATAGGATGGGAACGATTTCCAGTATATGAAGATCTAGACATTCCCAGATGTTACAAGTGCCAAGGCTTCTACCACAAACAAGAAAACTGCAGAAATGCAGTAGTCTGCTCTATCTGTAGTGAAGCACATGAAGACAAATACTGCCCCAAGGATAAGACATGGTGTAAAAATTGTGAACTCTCCAATACTAAATTCAATACTACAATTGTGAACACTCCTCACTTGACTTTACCTGCTCGTCTCTAAAGTACCACAAAACAGCATTGCAGAACAAAACTGCCTATGCTGATGATTAATGTAGTAATTTATTATCTATTCTTATTTTTTTTTATATAGGTAGTATGTTCATTGATCAAGAGAGTGACTTACTGAACTCCATTCAAAGTGATACAATTAACGAAACTGTTGATGCTACTGAAATATCGAGCAAAATTAATTTAGATAACAATCTTTTAAATATTCTACAATTCAACATTAGAAGCATAACTTTTTTTTTTGATGAACTACTAATATTTTTGGAAATGTATAAAATTATGTTCTGTGATATAATAGTACTATCTGGATGTTTTCAATTAGATTCAACTTCCCAATTTAATTTACATGGCTATACTACACATTACAACAATAGTGACATTAATAGAAATGATGGAGTGGTAATACTAATAAGATCAAATCACAATGCAGAGGTAAATACCGTAAAACTTGAAATTTTGGAAGTCTGCATCACTAAGATTATTATAAAAATTAATAATTTGACTGTGGGTATTAGTGCTGCGTACAGATCTCCTCAAACTTCTGCCCAACGACATTGACAACTTTATACCAAACTATCTCAACAAGGATAAAGAAATATTCATAGGTGATATAAATATTAACCTGCTTGATACAACCAATCATGTAACAAATGAATACCAAGCAACTTTACACTCTTATGGATTGTTATCATACATAAACACCATTACGGGACCACAGAGTAAATCCTGCTTAGACCATATTTTCCTAAGGAATAATAAAAAAAGCAATCAAATTGTATTCAACTCATTCGTAATCAGTCATGACATGACTGATCATGATCCTATCATGATAAATATCTCGAATATAAATAAAACACCTATACCTGCTGACAGTGCTTAAAAAAAAAAAAAAAGGGAAATTTAAAAAAAAACCAGAATGGCAAAAAAATGTTCTATGAGTATACTTAAAATTATAATAACTGCAATACTAAAATATTAAAATAAAAACCCATAAAAAAATAAAACCTTGGATAACTAATGGCATTATCAACTCTAGCAAAACTAGAGACAAATTAAACAAACAATTACGAAAAAATTATAGTTTAGAAAAGGAAAATGAGTATAAAGTGTTCAGGAACAATTTAAATAAATTAATATCAAAAATTAGAAATGATTACTATAAAAATGAAATATATAAAAACAAGAATGATCTGAAAAAGATTTATCAAGTAATATCAGAAGCAACTAATGAAGGTGGTAGGAAAAGTAATAACCCAATACATATTGTTAATGACCAAAACAAATGTAAGCTCTCTTTCGAAATAATGTTATTTTTAGTAAAATAAATGTAATATTCCGTTTTGCTTGATGACTTTTTTACTTGTCAAACTTCTATCTTTTTTGAATACTACATACATGATAAACAATAAACAAACAATGAACTATGATATACACAGAGTATCAAATAAATTCTAACATTCTCCCCCCTGGTGAAGAATTTCACGATCCTTCCAGTTCCAATTTGCATATCTTGACAACTGGTCGCCGGTAAATGGAAGAACCAACTTTAACGTCGTCAACTCTGATTCTGCCGTCCAGGACCTGGGAATGTTTTTACTGTTTTGCCAATTTTCCATTTATGTCTTGGTACATCATCGCTCTACTATTACGACAATATCTTCTTTTTCAATCCGTGCCTGATCAAACGTCCATTTATTTTTTTTATTAAGGGTGGAAAGATATTCTTTCAACCATCTGTTCCAAAACGATGTTCTTAACATTTCTGCCTTTCTCCATTCACGCTTCAAAATTACTATCTGGGTCCACTTCAATGATTGAACTATCATTATTTGAAACCAGACAAAAATTATTTGGAGTTAGTGGTTCGAGATCATAGGGGTCGGTTGATAAAATGGTGAGGGGGCGAGAATTAACAATATTCTCAGCTTCTGCAAAGAGTGTTTGAAGAGTTTCATCCTTCAACGATTGTCCATATAAAATTTTTCCTATTACCTTCTTAACAGATCCAATCAATCGCTTCCCACACACCCCCCATGTGAGGTGCTGCTGCAGGATTGAACCTGAAGTTTATACCATCTGAAGTAACAGAGTTGATGAATGAGGTGTTATTCAGATCTTTTTTTGCTTTTCGAATTTCATTATCCGCTCCTCGGAAGTTTGTCCCGTTATCACAAAAATTGTTTTGGTTTACCTCTTCTTTATCATTCTTTTATTGCCATAATACAAGAATCCGAGTTCAAAGAATGTGAAACTTCCAAATGAATAGCTCTGACTGCTAAACAGGTGAACAAAACACCCCATCTTTTTCTTCTCCTTCCTACTGTGACATAAAAGGACCAAAGTAATCCAAGCCTACGTTCACAAAGGCTCTCGATTGGGAGTGAGTCTGGCAGTGGGAAGTTGACCCATAATTGGAGGAATTGGCCTAGCTTTCCTATTCTTACAATTTGACAGTTGAAAAATACAGACTTCACTGCTGCTCTTCCATTGACAATCCAAAATCTTTGCGTAGCTCATTAATAACAAGATTAACCCCTTGGTGTCTGAATTTTTCATGGAAATGGCGAATGAGTAGTTGGGTGTATTCATGTTTTGGATGTAGGATGATAGGTTTCTTCGTTACTCTTCTAGGAATCAGCCATATCTATCCTGCCACCAACAACCATAAATCCTTCTGTTAATTCCGGACACAAACTTCGAATCTTACTTCTCCTATTTATTCTTTTTCCATCGTTCAGATGATCCAATTCATCCCTATAAAAATCTTGTTGGGTCTTCTTGATCCATAAATTTTCAGCTTCATCCAATTCTTCAATGGACAGCTCTTGTCTCTCCGGTATAATTTTTTCGTCCGCTTTATGAACCCAAACATCCAAGCTGTACTTCTGATGAGTCGAGCCATTTTGAAAACCTTTTGATGTCTGGTAGGGATTCCGAAAAATTGTTTATGGCAAATACGTAGTGAGTACCAGAACATATCTTTTTTCATTTCCATGTCGACAATTTCTGATGGGTCCATTTCTTTTTCTTTTGGCCAATATTCATCGGATCTTTTTAGAAAACTCGGCCCTGTGAACCATTCATCAGAAATAGTTTTCTGTTTGGGGGTATTCATTTTTGTTGCTTCATCTGCTACATTCATGTCGGTAGGAATCCATCTCCATTGACTTATTTCTGTTAAATCATGTATTTCTCCGATTCGATGAGCAACAAATTGTTTGTACTTCAAATCTCCCTCGTAACCAACATAGGACACACTTTGAATCTGTCCAATAGAATGTCTTATTCACTGACAGTTCCAGCTCGTTTTTTATTGAAGTTGTCAGTCTACTTGAATGACAGCTGCCTGAAGTTCCAATCCGAATAGAAGTAACTTCAACGTTGCAACTTTAGTTTTTGGCAATGAATGAAACTTCTGTTTGTAGGCCTCTTGAAATTCGCAAATAAACTACACAGGCGTAAGCTTTCTGACTGCTGTCACAAAATGAGTGAATTTCAATGTTATCTGCCTCTGGAATATTCACCGAATAACATCTGGGAATCCTAATTTTTTCGATTTGTCGAAAACCGGCTATCCACCTACACCAGACTTTCATCAAGTCTTCAGGAAGCTTATCGTCCCAGTTGATTCCAGAACGCCAAATATCCTGCAGCAAAATCTTTGCTTCGCATGTAAATGATGCGAGAAAACCAATAGGATCGAAAATAGACATCAGAGATTTGAGGACTTCCCTTTGGTGAAAGATTTATCCGAGGTATATTCATTATTGATTCTGAACAGAAATTCGTCTTTTCACTGTCCCACCAAAGGCCTAGTACTGCATGTAGGTTTTCTTCATCTAAATTCTTGACAACTAAATCCAAACCCAGCTCTTTTCTAACTTTCGGTGAGTTCGTCATCCAGTTCACAATGTTGAATCCTCCTTTGGCCAGAATTCTTCGAACTTCGAGTATAGTTTCAATTGCTTCTTTTTCTGAATTTTTGCTATCAAGGTAATCGTCCACATAAAACTTCCTGGTTATTGCAGTCAAGATATCTGGAGATTCTGCTTGTTCTTGTGCAACGTAGTTTTTAACAAACTGAGCACAAACTGGAGAACATTTGGAGCCAAATATCATTACCATCATCTCGTAGACATCAGGTGGTTTTTCTCTATTCAAATCTCTCCATAAGAACCTTTGTGCACACCTATCGTCTTCTCGAATCATCACCTGGTGAAACATATCTTTGATATCTCCCAAAAGCCAACTCTTCTCTCCCTGAACTTCCAGATGATCGCCACCAATGATTGCAGTAAATCAGGACCAGGTAATAAAAATGCATTTAGACTGAATCCATTGGATTTGACAGCAGCGGCAAATACCAATCTCATTTTGCCAGGTTTCTTTGGATTAACGACACCAAAGTGTGGCAAATACCACGTTCGAGGACCTTCAATCGAAGCTTCTTGTTTAGATAACTTCCTGGCAAAACCATGTTCAATATAATAATCTATTTTTGTTGGTACTTTATAGCAAATCCTCATTTTGCATACATTTACTTTCCATGCATGTTAAACGTTGGATGGCATTGTATTTACTTCTGGGTAATGTAGTTTCATCATTTTTCCAAAGTAAACCAATTTCGAATCTATCACCAATCGCTTTGATTGTTCTGTTCATGATGTCAAATGCTCTGTTTTCTTCAGAACCTCCCAAACTCTGGGTTGGCTTTATCCCAAAATCTTCATTGACAAAAGCACGTTTCAACATTTCATGCAACTCATTGTCAGCTTCTCTGTCACATATATGTAACGTGTGAGCTCTGATTTTCATATCTTCATCCTCCAGAACAGGACCGTGAGGACCAACCCAATTTGCATTTTGTAGCCACTGAGAATCTTCTGGGCCACCTCGAACTTGACTGGGAGCGATAAGTTTGATGTTGTCTTGGCCAATTAAAAGGAGTGGTTTTCATTTCAGATATTTTCGATTGGTAGATTTCTCAGATGAGGAAATGACTTCCACTGATCCATATTCACCGACTGTGAAGGAAGTGAGATTTTCTATAGTATGAACACCCATCATTGTGAATATTTCGCACCATCCTGATTTTGGAGATTTTCAAGTTTAATTTTTCAGAATTTTCTTGCCTTGAGATAATATCATTGGTCCACTGTAAACAAAGAGCTTTTCGTTCCAATTAGTCCGAGGCTTCTTGATACTTTCTATCAATTATTGTTACAGTGGAGGCTTCATGCAAAAGTGATAATTTTCATCTCTTTATTAGGGCCATGAATTCTTATGGAATTGTTCTCAACAAAACTTTCCTTTGTCAGTCTGTGTTGCAAGAACTGAATCAATATGGAGATTTGTATTTGACTGTATCAATACTGAAGTCTTATGGAGAAGTGGATGATGGAAGCTTTGACAACCATCCACAAGACACCGTTTTTCTTATTACATCTAAATTTCTGGTGTTTTCCTTCAGGCATATGAAACATAGCTTTTTCTGTAACAATCCTCCATCTTTCATCAACGTCATCTGATTGGAGTTTGGAACAGGATCTTTCATGTTCAAGCCCACAATAACTACAAACTTTTTTCGTTATTTCATTCGTACTGAATAATCGTTCAAATTTTTTTGTTGGAAGTGTTTTGAATATGCTTTTCAGGTTGAGTTGGAGAATTCAATTCATTTGGCAGACTAACGTACATGCTGCTTTAGCTATATCTTTCAACCACTTCGAAAAATCCTTCAAATCTATTCTTCCACATTTTTCTGCAACTGTTTCACCCCACTTCAGTCTCAACATGTCAGGAAGTTTTGTAGACCAAATCCCTAATCAAGTGTGGATTTTCCATATGTCCTTTGGAGTTCAAGGTTTCCATAGTTGCTACAAGGTTGTTTACCTCTGTTGGAAAACTGAATGAGTTTCTCAATATTTTTCTCTTTCAAATTTGGAAGTTGTTTAATGTTGTAATGATCACTTCAATAATGTAGTCTGGTCTTCCAAATTGAAGTTGCAGGGTTTCCATCACCAAATCAGTATTTTCCGATGTGAGCATCATTCCGCGACGGCAGATTTAGCCTCCCTGTTAAGCATTTTGTAGCTTTGACATTTTTTCCTCATTGGTGAAACCACATAATTTGGAAATTCTCTGATATTGTTGATGAAAAGGGCCATTCAGCAGGATTCCCAGCAAATTTCGGGAAGTCTTTCTCAACGACCTGACGCCTTAGGAACATATTATCTTGCTTGTGTTCATTTGATGTAGGGACAACAGTTTTGTAACTGCTTTTATCGCATCTGATATTGTTTGACACAAAATCTCAATTTCTGATTTTTCCTAGCTGGGTCATCATTTCTGGGAGGAGGTATCGATTCGTCTTCTACTACGCTGAGAACTCTTTGATGATCATCATTTTGACACTGTTCGTTGGATTTTCTCACCCATTCACTCACAAATTTATGTTTTGATGCTACTTCCAGATCGAACTGTTCATGATCTGAAGAACTGGATTTATCATTCACCACCATAACTTCTGGATATAAACAATGGGGTACCTTGTTTCGTTGTTGAGTGCTGATGGTAGTTTTTTCATTTGTACCATTTGACTGACTTCTGTGGCTCCTTACTTCTTCGATTGCATCAAGTCTAGCATTTTCCAGATCATGTTCCATCTGCAATAGCCGCATATTGTTATCTATCTCAAGTTTCTGTTTCTCCAACGTCTGCTTTTTTTTTTTCCATCTCGATAGCAATTCGTTGTCGCTCTAAGCTCACCTGAGAGTTATGTGAACTATTGTTGGATATTTTGGAATATGCCATCGAAGTTCTTTCACCAAATTTTCGGGCCATGTGAAGTCAGCAGGTAGACTCTTATTTTCTCCGCATTTTTTCAGCGAACTTCTTCGTAGATCATCCATTGGTAGGTTCTTTTAGGCCGATGGACCAAAATGTAAGCTCTCTTTCGAAATAATGTTATTTTTAGTAAAATAAATGTAATATTCCGTTTTGCTTGATGACTTTTTTACTTGTCAAACTTCTATCTTTTTTGAATACTACATACATGATAAACAATAAACAAACAATGAACTATGATATACACAGAGTATCAAATAAATTCTAACAACAAAGATTTCAACGACGATACAGAAATGGCAAACTATTGTAACAGCTATTTTTCTTCCATTGGCACCAAAATGGCTGAAGTAATCCCAAAATGTGATGTCGACTTCTCAACAAAAAATAAAATAAATCTATGTTCATAAAACCAGTATGCGATAATGATATTATCAAACATATAAATAGTTTAAAACATAGCAGTGCACCTCAGCAGTGGCTCAGACGGAATAACAGTAAAGCATTTGAAGTTACTGCATCTGTACTTACTAAAACCATTAAAACACATAATAAATTCAATTTTCGATACTGGAATTGTTCCGAATCAATTTAAAAGCTCTATAATAACCCCAATTTATAAGGCTGGTAACCCTAACTTAATAACCAATCACAGGCCAATTAGTTTAATTAGTAACGTGGCAAAAATATTTGAGAAATGTATAAAAGAAAAACTGATAGATTTTTAAAAAATCAATAATTTACTTCCTAAATATCAGTATGGCTTTTCAGAGGGTGTTAGCTCAAGTGACGCAATGCAGGAATTGATAACACACATCGCAAATGAGATGAATAACAATAGTAAATGTATAAGTATATTCTTAGACTTAGCAAAGGCCTTCGATACGGTACCACATCAGAAGCTCCTAAATGTTCTTGAACAAAACGGGGTGAGGGGTACCGTATTGAAGATCTTTGAAAGTTATCTTACTCAAAGAGAGCAGAGGGTAAAAATAAGAGATAAAGTTAGTAACCCTGAAATTGTAAAGATTGGCATTCCACAAGGGACAGTCCTGGGGCCCATACTGTTTAATCTATATATTAAAACCCTAACTGAAATTGACATTCAGGGCAAAGTCATATCATATGTGGATGATACTGTACTCACCTTCAGTGATAGGGATTGGGAAAGTGTGAAAAATCGGGCTATAACAGGAATTAAACATGTCAAGAATTGGTTAGATACTCATAAATTGTCACTTAATGTGAATAAAACAAACTATATCTCCTTTTCCAAACCAGCCGTTGATCGTCCTCACTTTAATGAAATTATATGTGATAATATAGATTCTGCAATACACGAAACAAAAAGTACCAAATACTTGTGCATTATTATTGACCAAAACTTAAAATGGGACCCACATGTAACATTTATAACAAAGAAACTAAGATTCCTGATTTATAAATTTTCCTGCTAAACAATTCTCATTTAGCCTACTGACAACATATATTACAATCTAGTTGAAGCCATTCTACGGTACAGATCTTAGTGTGGGGAGGCTTGTACGACACAGCACTAAGACCATTAAATGTCATTCAAAATAAAATACTGAAGATTATTTACAAAAAGATAGGTTGTATCCAACTGCTTTACTATACAATGAAAAGTCACAAATATTAGAGGTCTATTCATACATTCAATATGTTATCACCTACAAAAACTAGAGTCTCTAAAAAACCCTATCCATCATAATCATGACACTAGAATGGCATCTAAAATATACATTAAAGTCCCCAAGCCAAACAGTGAGTTTTTCAAAAATTGTGTAAACTATTTAGGACCAAAATGTTATAATACTCTACCATTAGATATTAAACTATTAAATAAACATAAATTTAGCAAGATGTGCTATATACACATCTCTCAAAACTATACAAATTTGTATAGACTTCTCTTAGAATAAATTGTATTTTTAAAATCATAGCACCTACTATATTTTCGTCCATATGGACTATTCACTCAAAAAACAAGCTGAATTCAATCCTATTTTCATTTAAAACATCCACTTAACTGCCAAAATCTCCATTCATGACACATACAGGTGCTCTCACCTAGGTGTCAGAATGAGAAATACTAGTTATACAAGATAATAGTTATAAACAATAGTCTATGAACTTATTGTAAAATTTATGAATTTACGAAATAAATACAAAATAATGGTGTATACGATCGCGAAAAGAGTTGAAATAATAACAATTTTTTTTAAGAATGATTAGTGCTGTAACCGTACACCTAATTTGTTCAATGAAATGCATCCAGATGAATTCGTTCTAGAATTAATGCAAAAATTTCGTCAAACTGGATCACTAGCCAACAATAAACGATACCCAGAACGTGAATTTCCGTTGAGAAATGAAGCTGTTGAAGTTGCACTTTTAGGACAAGTTCATGCAGACCCAACATTGAGCACAAGGAAATTGGCTAGTGTTACCAATATCAGTAGAACCAGTATCCACCGAATCCTGAAACATCATAAATTCCACCCCTACAAAATACATTTGGTACACCAATTGAATGAAGATGATTTTGATAGGCGACAGGAATTTTGTGAAATTATGACTACGAGAATAGATGCTGATGAGAATTTCCTTTTCAACATCTGCTTTTCTGATGAGTCTACATTATTTTTGAATTCGACTGTGAATCGTCATAATTGTCGTTATTGGTCAGATGTTTTCCACGAAGTCCATACTCAAACTCCCCAAAAACTCAATGTCTGGGCCGTTTGTTGGACCAGTATTTCTCGACGGTAACCTGACAGGAAAAACTTATTTGGAATTATTGAATGAATTTGTTTATCCACAATTAGTAGACATCATTGAAAATGACGATCGTTACCATGAAGACCATTTGATATTTCAATAAGACAGGGCACCTCCACATTATGCATAGCCTGTTAGGGCGTTTTTGATAGAATGTTTCCTGGAAGTTGGATTAGAAGAAGAGGCTCTATAGAGTGGCCAGCCAGATCTCCAGATTTAACCCCACTCGACTTTTTCCTGTGGGATCACTTGAAAAACAAAATCTTTGCAACCGAACCAGAATCTCAGGAAGATTTACGAAGGAGAATGATTGAAGAATGCCGTCGAATAACGCCAGAAATGCTACGAAATGTGAGGTCTCATTTTGAACAGAACTTGTACTATTGTATGGGAATGGGTGGTTTGAACATTTAGTTCATTGACAATAAAAATTATTGCGACAGTTGCTTTATCAGATATTGATTTCCCAACTAGTTCCTATATCTCGAAAACGAATCGATAAAATTAATTTATTTTTGTTGTTTGATATTAAGAAGGAAAATACCTTTCAAATGAGGTATCAGTTGCCATATGTTGCCATTTAAAAATTTAGGGGTGGCGGTTTGAGCTCCGAGGGATGGAATGTATTTTGGGTGAATTTCATCGCGAACGATGTCCCCCTCGAAAATGTAGTTGAGGTGTCCGAGCGTTTTTATATAATTCGGTTCTGTCGACCTACAGAGCCGCTGTTTAGTTTTCAATGGCCCACTCTGTATATATATATATATATATATATATATATATATATATATCAAACATTTATTAAAGAAGTTTTCGTTCACAATCATATTAGAAAATCAAAACATCATCATGAAATACTAGCAAATTCAACAGGTCAAACATCAAAAAGATACTATAATACACAGTTTACTACACAATTCATATAAACACAGACAACTAATTAACTATACAATTGTTTTTGAACGACCAGCACAACGAATAGGACAAACAATATTGTAAAAAAAATATATATATATAATCTAATCCTCCTAGGATTCTAAGAGAAACTCATTAATAGAGTAGTAAGCTTTTTGCAGTAGAAAAGATTTGAGTAGCCTTTTAAAGACCATGCCATTTGAGGATTTAATGCCATCACTAAGCTTATTATATAGCTTAACCCCATAGTACAAGGGATGATTCTGAGATACTGTCAATCTACTATATGGTTGATGTAGTTGAGATTTATTTCTTGTGAAGTGTTCATGGATATGTTCATTTTTTGGAAAAATTGAAATATTGTTTTTAATGTACATCAAAGTTTGGTAAATATGCAAACAAGGCATTGTTAATAAATTATAATGAATGAATAATGGTTTACAATGTGCACTCGCCGATGCACCTGCCAGAATTCTAATCGCCTTTTTCTGAATAACAAAGACTTCATTAGCTTTAGCTGATAAACCCCATTGTTCAAGGCCATATATATATATATATATATATATATATATATTTATATATCTTATTAATTAATTTTGGTCATATTGTGCTGTGAAAATATTATTAGTTGAAAGTTGAATGTTGATAGTCGAATATAGAACGTTGAATATTGAAAGTTGAATGTTGAAACATGAATGTTGAAAGTAGAATTTTGAATGTTGGAAGTTGAATGGTGAAAGTTAAATGAAGTAAAAATTCTAACGGGCATACATAAGTACACGCATCTACATTTTCTAAAAATATTTTGAAAAATCTATACAGGGTGACTTTCTGCTTGACTTCAGAAAGGAGTTCATTTTGTTTTTAGTAAGATACATTCAAATTGTTGTTGATCAAGGAGAGCTCAAGCTGATTGTTTTTTTTAAATTATAACTCTTTATGTTTATCCAGTTTTATCTTTTTTGCGCAGCATTTTCAACTGAGATATTTGTTTTGCTATATTTTTTTCTTTACTATATAGATATTTTTTTTAAGTTGTCTTTCATTTCTATTTCCTCAGTAAAGTCACAAGTAAGACCTGAAAGACTTGCATGGCATACCTATGTCTATTTGAGCTACAGAGGTGAAATGTTTTGAGTAGAAGTGTACAATATTTCTAATAATTTTCTATCCTGACCATCAGAATAGAACTACAAGGGACAGAAAAATCTTTCTATCAATATTCAATTGAGAATGTTTCCCTTTTCTACAAGGGACAGTTGTAACAATCTTCCTTTGTGAAGTAGGTATATGATCTATAATACATCTTGTTTAGGATTTTATTTATCATTAAAATCTGACTAAATAAGTTCAAAAATATTCCAAGTGGGAGAGATTATGATTCAATGAAAATTATTTTCATACAAACCTGAAATAGGTCTCTTTAAGAAATATCTGAGGGCGGTTGATGGGGATACAAAATGTAACTAAAAGTTTTGAAATCCCCAATCCTTTCATAACTGGCCTTTTTTCTGAGGGTCATAGGCTTCAACTTTTGAAAAACAATGAAAATCTTTTTTACAAGCTATTATTTAACTTGCAATGTTTGTATGTAAGTTGTCCATTTCAAAATTTACAAGTTGAATTAGAACCACTTTCCTCCTATCCGATTTTGCTGAAAATTCGTATACAACTTTAATTTTGGTGACGATACAATATGCAATACTCAATATTTGTAATATTTTCGAAAGCTTTTATTTTGCTAACCCTGTTAATATGGGTATCAATTGAAAGAGCTTGAAGAGTAGGAAACGATAAAATAAGTGACGTTGTTTTGAAATTGCCGCCACAAGATGGCAGGTTAAATTTTTTGTTAACATCCTTAATATAGGTATCATTTTAATATGGTATCAAATGAAAGGGCTTGATGATTAGAAAACGATAAAGGAGTGACATCACACTAAATTATTATGGCCGCCGCCCCAAGATGGCGGTAAAGACTGGGAACATATTATATAACCTATCGCTGTACAATTTCCAGCTGTATACAACTATGGTACTATTGAAAGACGCATGTTACCCTTGATCTTATCATGGGCATCAAGAGTACACAAGAGGCAGGGTAACACCATAGATTATGCCGTAATGTATTTAGGACCGAACTCTTTGCGCCTGTCAAGCTTATGTAACACTCAGCGGGCCTCCTTAGGCGGTCTTATGATCAATAACTCCGTGTCACACCAGCGCACTAGCTGAAATGAATACAATGAAAAATATTACTGGACATATGAACAACCAAAATTAATAATAAAAAAATATAGAACAAAAAGGTAATAATATATTTAACTAATTGTCAGTGGTATAAATAATCAAATCAAATCAAAATATACTTTATTGTCTAAGATAGTTTCTTGTTGACAAAGCTTTGTGAAAGGGACATAAACAATTAAACAATTATTAATAATAAAAATACTTACTCATAAATACAAATATATACAAACACAACTAATAACACTTCCAAAACATGGTAAATAATGTTAGTGGTGTAAATAATATCAATGGTGTAAATAATGTCAATGGTGTAAATAATGTCAATGGTATAAATAATGTCAATAGTATAAATAATGTAAATAATGTCAATGGTGTAAAAAATGAAAATGCTATAGCTTTTGAAAATAAAAAATGTTAATAATTAACCTTTGTCAAAATCATGGAGTACACAGGTAGTTATTATGAACAAGCAAGCAGTAGGTATATAAAGTACTCAGACAAACCATCAATCAATCAATCAAAAATAAAAAGAATCTTTTATTAAAAAAAAACTGAACTAAAAAGTAGAAAATAAATATTTAACATTTGTCATATATGTATATAGTAGGTATATTCTAGGTTCAGAATAATCCTTCTCTGGGTAACACTTCATCATAATATAGGTGTACATAGATAGGTGAGTTCTAGGAATATATATATATATATATATATACATATACAGTGCGGTTTTTTATAGTCTCCCCCCCCCCATATTAACTTATGAACGGTTCGACGTGAAACAATGGGACGAAAACTGTTTTGAAAGATATCACCGATACTACTTTTTTAAATACATTGGGGTGCAAGTGGCACATCGTTGACAAGATAATTGAATTCTCTTTCAACCATCTTAGTTTTTTTATATTTCGTTAATACATTTTTTCACAATATGCATTTGAAATGTCAAGTATAAGTGCAGATCTGAATGGTACCCTCACCTCGAAATTTTGAACAACATCAATGGGACAGAAAATATTTTGAATAGTATTACCGATCCAACATTTTGAGAGAAGATTCAATTCAATTCAAAATGTACTTTATTGTCGAAGAAAATAATCATATTGACAAAGTATGAATATGTCTTAAATTTAAAATATATAATTAAAGTAAAATGGGACAACACAAAGTATAAAGCTTACATGTATACAGGATTCTACAGAACAGTTTTAGACTCGACAGATGTGATAAAATAAATAAATAAGTAAATACATTGTATATATTAAATAATTTATAAATCAGTCAATTTTACCTCACAGGTTCAGGTACTCAAAATCTGTCTTCAAAATATTTTTCCAAGCTGTAGTATGCTTTCGAGAAGTAAAAGTTCTTTCACACATTTTCGAAATGCTTTTCATTTCAGCTGGCAGATGATTAAAGATCTTCCGACTCTCAAAGATTATGGAATTTTTGGTCAATGTTGAAGTTGGTTTTGGCAGAGGTATATTGGCATTTTGCCGGATGTTATATATCCTTTCGGAGGAAAAACTGTCTTTTCGTTTTGAATAAGACATACTGTTTCTAAAATGAAGATGCAATAGATTGTTAGTATTTTATTTGTAATGGACAGAGGTCTACAATGGTCCAAACGCTTAGCTCTAGATATATATTTTACCACCCTTCTTGTAGGATAAATACTGATTGTATCAACTGCTTGCTACAGAAACCATATATCTCAGATGAGATACCATATCTCAGATGAGATACCATATCTCAGATGAGAAATGATTACTATAAAAATGAAATATATAAAAACAAGAATGATCTGAAAAAGATTTATCAAGTAATATCAGAAGCAACTAATGAAGGTGGTAGGAAAAGTAATAACCCAATACATATTGTTAATGACCAAAACAAAGATTTCAACGACGATACAGAAATGGCAAACTATTGTAACAGCTATTTTTCTTCCATTGGCACCAAAATGGCTGAAGTAATCCCAAAATGTGATGTCGACTTCTCAACAAAAAATAAAATAAATCTATGTTCATAAAACCAGTATGCGATAATGATATTATCAAACATATAAATAGTTAAACCTGGCTCAGACGGAATAACAGTAAAGCATTTGAAGTTACTGCATCTGTACTTACTAAAACCATTAAAACACATAATAAATTAATTTTCGATACTGGAATTGTTCCAATCAATTTAAAAGCTCTATAATAACCCCAATTTATAAGGCTGGTAACCCTAACTTAATAACCAATCACAGGCCAATTAGTTTAATTAGTAACGTGGCAAAAATATTTGAGAAATGTATAAAAGAAAAACTGATAGATTTTTAAAAAATCAATAATTTACTTCCTAAATATCAGTATGGCTTTTCAGAGGGTGTTAGCTCAAGTGACGCAATGCAGGAATTGATAACACACATCGCAAAAGAGATGAATAACAATAGTAAATGTATAAGATATTCTTAGATTCTAGTAGGTCCTTCGATACTGTACCACATCAGAAGCTCCTAAATGTTCTTGAACAAAACGGGGTGAGGGGTACCGTATTGAAGATCTTTGAAAGTTATCTTACTCAAAGAGAGCAGAGGGTAAAAATAAGAGATAAAGTTAGTAACCCTGAAATTGTAAAGATTGGCATTCCACAAGGGACAGTCCTGGGGCCCATACTGTTTAATCTATATATTAAAACCCTAACTGAAATTGACATTCAGGGCAAAGTCATATCATATGTGGATGATACTGTACTCACCTTCAGTGATAGGGATTGGGAAAGTGTGAAAAATCGGGCTATAACAGGAATTAAACATGTCAAGAATTGGTTAGATACTCATAAATTGTCACTTAATGTGAATAAAACAAACTATATCTCCTTTTCCAAACCAGCCGTTGATCGTCCTCACTTTAATGAAATTATATGTGATAATATAGATTCTGCAATACACGAAACAAAAAGTACCAAATACTTGTGCATTATTATTGACCAAAACTTAAAATGGGACCCACATGTAACATTTATAACAAAGAAACTAAGATTCCTGATTTATAAATTTTTCCTGCTCAAACAATTTCTCAATTTAGACCTACTGACAACACTATATTACAATCTAGTTGAAGCCATTCTACGGTACAGAGTCTTAGTGTGGGGAGGCTTGTACGACACAGCACTAAGACCATTAAATGTCATTCAAAATAAAATACTGAAGATTATTTACAAAAAAGATAGGTTGTATCCAACTGCTTTACTATACAATGAAAAGTCACAAATATTAGAGGTCTATTCATACATTCAATATGTTATCACCTACAAAAACTAGAGTCTCTAAAAAACCCTATCCATCATAATCATGACACTAGAATGGCATCTAAAATATACATTAAAGTCCCCAAGCCAAACAGTGAGTTTTTCAAAAATTGTGTAAACTATTTAGGACCAAAATGTTATAATACTCTACCATTAGATATTAAACTATTAAATAAACATAAATTTAGCAAGATGTGCTATATACACATCTCTCAAAACTATACAAATTTGTATAGACTTCTCTTAGAATAAATTGTATTTTTAAAATCATAGCACCTACTATATTTTCGTCCATATGGACTATTCACTCAAAAAACAAGCTGAATTCAATCCTATTTTCATTTAAAACATCCACTTAACTGCCAAAATCTCCATTCATGACACATACAGGTGCTCTCACCTAGGTGTCAGAATGAGAAATACTAGTTATACAAGATAATAGTTATAAACAATAGTCTATGAACTTATTGTAAAATTTATGAATTTACGAAATAAATACAAAATAATGGTGTATACGATCGCGAAAAGAGTTGAAATAATAACAATTTTTTTTAAGAATGATTAGTGCTGTAACCGTACACCTAATTTGTTCAATGAAATGCATCCAGATGAATTCGTTCTAGAATTAATGCAAAAATTTCGTCAAACTGGATCACTAGCCAACAATAAACGAACCCAGAACGTGAATTTCCGTTGAGAAATGAAGCTGTTGAAGTTGCACTTTTAGGACAAGTTCATGCAGACCCAACATTGAGCACAAGGAAATTGGCTAGTGTTACCAATATCAGTAGAACCAGTATCCACCGAATCCTGAAACATCATAAATTCCACCCCTACAAAATACATTTGGTACACCAATTGAATGAAGATGATTTTGATAGGCGACAGGAATTTTGTGAAATTATGACTACGAGAATAGATGCTGATGAGAATTTCCTTTTCAACATCTGCTTTTCTGATGAGTCTACATTATTTTTGAATTCGACTGTGAATCGTCATAATTGTCGTTATTGGTCAGATGTTTTCCACGAAGTCCATACTCAAACTCCCCAAAAACTCAATGTCTGGGCCGTTTGTTGGACCAGTATTTCTCGACGGTAACCTGACAGGAAAAACTTATTTGGAATTATTGAATGAATTTGTTTATCCACAATTAGTAGACATCATTGAAAATGACGATCGTTACCATGAAGACCATTTGATATTTCAATAAGACAGGGCACCTCCACATTATGCATAGCCTGTTAGGGCGTTTTTGATAGAATGTTTCCTGGAAGTTGGATTAGAAGAAGAGGCTCTATAGAGTGGCCAGCCAGATCTCCAGATTTAACCCCACTCGACTTTTTCCTGTGGGATCACTTGAAAAACAAAATCTTTGCAACCGAACCAGAATCTCAGGAAGATTTACGAAGGAGAATGATTGAAGAATGCCGTCGAATAACGCCAGAAATGCTACGAAATGTGAGGTCTCATTTTGAACAGAACTTGTACTATTGTATGGGAATGGGTGGTTTGAACATTTAGTTCATTGACAATAAAAATTATTGCGACAGTTGCTTTATCAGATATTGATTTCCCAACTAGTTCCTATATCTCGAAAACGAATCGATAAAATTAATTTATTTTTGTTGTTTGATATTAAGAAGGAAAATACCTTTCAAATGAGGTATCAGTTGCCATATGTTGCCATTTAAAAATTTAGGGGTGGCGGTTTGAGCTCCGAGGGATGGAATGTATTTTGGGTGAATTTCATCGCGAACGATGTCCCCCTCGAAAATGTAGTTGAGGTGTCCGAGCGTTTTTATATAATTCGGTTCTGTCGACCTACAGAGCCGCTGTTTAGTTTTCAATGGCCCACTCTGTATATATATATATATATATATATATATATATCAAACATTTATTAAAGAAGTTTTCGTTCACAATCATATTAGAAAATCAAAACATCATCATGAAATACTAGCAAATTCAACAGGTCAAACATCAAAAAGATACTATAATACACAGTTTACTACACAATTCATATAAACACAGACAACTAATTAACTATACAATTGTTTTTGAACGACCAGCACAACGAATAGGACAAACAATATTGTAAAAAAAATATATATATATAATCTAATCCTCCTAGGATTCTAAGAGAAACTCATTAATAGAGTAGTAAGCTTTTTGCAGTAGAAAAGATTTGAGTAGCCTTTTAAAGACCATGCCATTTGAGGATTTAATGCCATCACTAAGCTTATTATATAGCTTAACCCCATAGTACAAGGGATGATTCTGAGATACTGTCAATCTACTATATGGTTGATGTAGTTGAGATTTATTTCTTGTGAAGTGTTCATGGATATGTTCATTTTTTGGAAAAATTGAAATATTGTTTTTAATGTACATCAAAGTTTGGTAAATATGCAAACAAGGCATTGTTAATAAATTATAATGAATGAATAATGGTTTACAATGTGCACTCGCCGATGCACCTGCCAGAATTCTAATCGCCTTTTTCTGAATAACAAAGACTTCATTAGCTTTAGCTGATAAACCCCATTGTTCAAGGCCATATATATATATATATATATATATATTTATATATCTTATTAATTAATTTTGGTCATATTGTGCTGTGAAAATATTATTAGTTGAAAGTTGAATGTTGATAGTCGAATATAGAACGTTGAATATTGAAAGTTGAATGTTGAAACATGAATGTTGAAAGTAGAATTTTGAATGTTGGAAGTTGAATGGTGAAAGTTAAATGAAGTAAAAATTCTAACGGGCATACATAAGTACACGCATCTACATTTTCTAAAAATATTTTGAAAAATCTATACAGGGTGACTTTCTGCTTGACTTCAGAAAGGAGTTCATTTTGTTTTTAGTAAGATACATTCAAATTGTTGTTGATCAAGGAGAGCTCAAGCTGATTGTTTTTTTTAAATTATAACTCTTTATGTTTATCCAGTTTTATCTTTTTTGCGCAGCATTTTCAACTGAGATATTTGTTTTGCTATATTTTTTTCTTTACTATATAGATATTTTTTTTAAGTTGTCTTTCATTTCTATTTCCTCAGTAAAGTCACAAGTAAGACCTGAAAGACTTGCATGGCATACCTATGTCTATTTGAGCTACAGAGGTGAAATGTTTTGAGTAGAAGTGTACAATATTTCTAATAATTTTCTATCCTGACCATCAGAATAGAACTACAAGGGACAGAAAAATCTTTCTATCAATATTCAATTGAGAATGTTTCCCTTTTCTACAAGGGACAGTTGTAACAATCTTCCTTTGTGAAGTAGGTATATGATCTATAATACATCTTGTTTAGGATTTTATTTATCATTAAAATCTGACTAAATAAGTTCAAAAATATTCCAAGTGGGAGAGATTATGATTCAATGAAAATTATTTTCATACAAACCTGAAATAGGTCTCTTTAAGAAATATCTGAGGGCGGTTGATGGGGATACAAAATGTAACTAAAAGTTTTGAAATCCCCAATCCTTTCATAACTGGCCTTTTTTCTGAGGGTCATAGGCTTCAACTCCTGAAAAAACAATGAAAATCTTTTTTTACAAGCTATTATTTAACTTGCAATGTTTGTATGTAAGTTGTCCATTTCAAAATTTACAAGTTGAATTAGAACCACTTTCCTCCTATCCGATTTTGCTGAAAATTCGTATACAACTTTAATTTTGGTGACGATACAATATGCAATACTCAATATTTGTAATATTTTCGAAAGCTTTTATTTTGCTAACCCTGTTAAATGGGTAAATTGAAAGAGCTTGAAGGTAGGAAACGATAAAATAGTGACGTTGTTTTGAAATTGCCGCGGCCACAAGATGGCAGGTTAAATTTTTTTGTTAACATCCTTAATATAGGTATCATTTTAATATGGTATCAAATGAAAGGGCTTGATGATTAGAAAACGATAAAGGGAGTGACATCACACTAAATTCATTATGGCCGCCGCCCCAAGATGGCGGTAAAGACTGGGAACATATTATATAACCTATCGCTGTACAATTTCCAGCTGTATACAACTATGGTACTATTGAAAGACGCATGTTACCCTTGATCTTATCATGGGCATCAAGAGTACACAAGAGGCAGGGTAACACCATAGATTATGCCGTAATGTATTTAGGACCGGAACTCTTTGCGGCCTGTCAAGCTTATGTAACACTCAGCGGTCCTCCTTAGGCGGTCTTATGATCAATAACTCCGTGTCACACCAGCGCACTAGCTGAAATGAATACAATGAAAAATATTACTGGACATATGAACAACCAAAATTAATAATAAAAAAATATAGAACAAAAAGGTAATAATATATTTAACTAATTGTCAGTGGTATAAATAATCAAATCAAATCAAAATATACTTTATTGTCTAAGATAGTTTCTTGTTGACAAAGCTTTGTGAAAGGGACATAAACAATTAAACAATTATTAATAATAAAAATACTTACTCATAAATACAAATATATACAAACACAACTAATAACACTTCCAAAACATGGTAAATAATGTTAGTGGTGTAAATAATATCAATGGTGTAAATAATGTCAATGGTGTAAATAATGTCAATGGTATAAATAATGTCAATAGTATAAATAATGTAAATAATGTCAATGGTGTAAAAAATGAAAATGCTATAGCTTTTGAAAATAAAAAATGTTAATAATTAACCTTTTGTCAAAATCATGGAGTACACAGGTAGTTATTATGAACAAGCAAGCAGTAGGTATATAAAGTACTCAGACAAACCATCAATCAATCAATCAAAAATAAAAAGAATCTTTTATTAAAAAAAAACTGAACTAAAAAGTAGAAAATAAATATTTAACATTTGTCATATATGTATATAGTAGGTATATTCTAGGTTCAGAATAATCCTTCTCTGGGTAACACTTCATCATAATATAGGTGTACATAGATAGGTGAGTTCTAGGAAATATATATATATATATATACATATACAGTGCGGTTTTTTATAGTCTCCCCCCCCCATATTAACTTATGAACGGTTCGACGTGAAACAATGGGACGAAAACTGTTTTGAAAGATATCACCGATACTACTTTTTGAAATACATTGGGGGTCAAGTGGCACATCGTTGACAAGATAATTGAATTCTCTTTTCAACCATCTTAGTTTTTTTAAATTTCGTTAATACATTTTTTCACAATATGCATTTGAAATGTCAAGTATAAGTGCAGATCTGAATGGTACCCTCACCTCGAAATTTTGAACAACATCAATGGGACAGAAAATATTTTGAATAGTATTACCGATCCAACATTTTGAGAGAAGATTCAATTCAATTCAAAATGTACTTTATTGTCGAAGAAAATAATCATATTGACAAAGTATGAATATGTCTTAAATTTAAAATATATAATTAAAGTAAAATGGGACAACACAAAGTATAAAGCTTACATGTATACAGGATTCTACAGAACAGTTTTAGACTCGACAGATGTGATAAAATAAATAAATAAGTAAATACATTGTATATATTAAATAATTTATAAATCAGTCAATTTTACCTCACAGGTTCAGGTACTCAAAATCTGTCTTCAAAATATTTTTCCAAGCTGTAGTATGCTTTCGGAAGTAAAAGTTCTTTCACACATTTTCGAAATGCTTTTCATTTCAGCTGGCAGATGATTAAAGATCTTCCGACTCTCAAAGATTATGGAATTTTTGGTCAATGTTGAAGTTGGTTTTGGCAGAGGTATATTGGCATTTTGCCGGATGTTATATATCCTTTCGGAGGAAAAACTGTCTTTTCGTTTTGAATAAGACATACTGTTTCTAAAATGAAGATGCAATAGATTGTTAGTATTTTATTTGTAATGAACAGAGGTCTACAATGGTCCAAACGCTTAGCTCTAGATATATATTTTACCACCCTTCTTGTAGGATAAATACTGATTGTATCAACTGCTTGCTACAGAAACCATATATCTCAGATGAGATACCATATCTCAGATGAGATACCATATCTCAGATGAGACTCGACTAATAAAAAATATGATATTTTTCCTGCTACTATTCCCAACTCATTAGTGATGACCCTGATAGCGTAACAGCCTGATGCAAGTTTTTTGTTGAGATATTGAGGGTATTATCAATGCTTAATCCCAAGAATTTGATGCACGTCTTATTTTCGATGACATGATTCTGAAGGCTTATGTTTCCAGAACCAAATTTAAATTAAATTAAGTTAGTCTTATTCACATTGAAACATAAAGAATTGGAATAACACCAAGATTTGACTTACTCTAAATCAACTTAAATTATATTTTTCAAGGAGTCTGTATCATTTCCGTGCCACAGTATGGTTGTATCGTCAGCAAACATTTTAAACTTTCCTTGTATGTCGATTTCAGATAGGTCATTCACATAGATAAGGAACAAGATGGGGCCAAGCACTGATCCTTGTGGAACTCCACAGGTTATTTTCGAGAGATTATAATTTTCACTTGGCATCTTTACCATTTGACTTCTGTCCGAGAGATAAGATTGGAACCACTTGAGGGTTGTTCCTTTGAAAACATAACAAAATTATTTTTCCAACAGTACTCTGTGATCAACGCAATCAAAGGCTTTCACCTCTATTTAGCCCCATATATAACTCTTCCAGAAAGTCGAAGATAGCATTATTTGTACTCTTGAATCTTTGAAAACCAAACTGTGAGCCACTCAGTATATTGTGTTTTTCCAGAAATTTAAGTAATCTTTTTTTTACAAGCTTCTCTATCACCTTGGACAAGGTTGATATTAATGAAATAGGTCGAAAATTGGATGGTTCATCCAGTTCACCCCCTTTATGAATAGGAATTACTACAGCAATTTTCAGCACATCCGGAAATATACCACTTGAAAATGATACATTAATAGCTTCTGCAGGGCAAAAAGGGCATGATCTGACAGTTTTTCTAATAGATTCACAGATATTTCCTCAATTCCATGTGTTTTTTTATTTCTTTAAATGTTTCCTTAAGTTCTTCCATGTTTGTATGATTTAAAGTAAACTCTTCGGGTATTCTTACTTCACTCAGGTAGTCTAAAGGGTTGTTTTGTATGGTTATGTTAGATTTAAGTTTTTTAGCTATTTGTGCAATAGCACATTGAGACTATTAGGGTTGATGTCAATTGGCACTGGAAGCTTGTTTGTTTTGCCTCTCAACTCATTGAAAATGGCCCAGTTCTCTTTGGGTTTATTTGGCGCCTTTGAGAGTCTCTCACTATAATACTTTTCTTTTGCACAACGAATAATGCTTCTATATATCTTTCGGTACTTATTGAAAAAGATATGGAAAACTTCACTTGTAGTGAATTTCCTAATGGTGTGTAAGGCCCTCATATTCCTTGAAAAGGTTCCTGATTCCTATAGTTATCCAAGGCTTTTTCAATTTACTTTTAATTTTTTGCATAGGAAAACACCGCAAGAAGACATCAGTCAAAATATTATGGAATACACATAAGGGTTCGGCAGAGTTCAAAAGACTAATCCAATTAACTGCATCTGCATCAAGTTGAAATTTGGTGAAGTTGTTCTTTGTATAAATAAAGCCTGCCATACCTCTGCCTCTTACTTTTCCCCCTTTTCTCACATTTTAATGGAAAATATGTAACAACAGCTTCATGTTCTAAGTATGCCTAACAATTACTCGACAGAGGGCACTAGGGGCACATCAACTTGAAAATTTCGAAGAGGTCGAGTTGCACTTGATATTTCAAATGGATATTGTAAAAAAAACGTATCGACAAAATAAAATGGATGGTTGGAAAGAGAATTAAATTATATTTTTAAAGATGTGCTACTTGACTTGAATTTTTAAGTTGATGTGCTCCCCCAGCCATCCATTGAGCAATCACAATGTTTTTCATTTCAAAAAGTAGTATCGGTGATATAATTCAAAACGTTTTTTGTCCCATTGTTCTTTGTTGAACCGTTCAAAAGTTAACAGGGGGGGTTCATTTATTTATCTTTGAAGTCTGACCAATATCAAATAACCACTCCAATATAATATCAAATAAATACTCTCTAGAACTAGTAATCTGCTGAGAACAATACAAATACAATTGAATTACAAATATCACAATTAAACTCATTGTCTTACTCCACTGATTGTTCCAAACTTGATATGACTCATTTCCAAACTGACTGCTAAAATAGTGTGACTTAACTACACTAATATGGAAATTTTTCGAATATTCAAGAATTTACCGGATGCGACCTTTGTATTTTCTGAAACATTCTAGAACAATTTGTTCTTAGTAGTCCATCATTTATGTAGCAATAAAACAACACTCTCTATGTATGTATAGAACAACCACAACACCTATTCAAAACTTCCTAATGAAACTTGAATCTGTACTGAATATTCTGCTGAATGAAAACTGTATGTGTTTTATTGCAGGCGATTTTAACCTAGACATAATGGATGTTAGGAACAATAATGCAAAAGGTTTCATTGTGTTGTTACAATCTTTCAATTTCAAACCTTCTGTATTAGAATATACACGAGTAAGTGGAACCTCTCGCAGCTGCATTGATAATATTTATACTAATGTCCAGTGTTTTGATGCAGGGATAATAAGCACTCATATATCAGACCACATTGCGCAGAAAATATCTTTTAATTTGCAAGTAAGTAATAAACTCAAAAAAGTCAACAAAATAATTTTTTCTAGTACAAATAAGAATAAATTCAAGCACAAGCTCTCTTGTCAAAATTGGGAATCTGTGTTTTTTACCCCTGAATTACTTGTTGATGTGCAGTGGAATAATTTTATGAGTATTGTTGGGTATGTCTTCAATGATGCTTTCCAATAACCTCAGTTCAACATAAATGCAAACCCAAAAAAAAATAAAAAAATAAATCCCAGCCCACAGGTCATTTCATGTAAAAATGAGCTTGACATTCTATTAGTGCTTAGTAGAACTGATAGGGGATACAGTGAGGCTTATAGAGCAAAAAAGCGGGAATACAACAGTCTTTTAAAAGATTTGAAGGGAGCTCATTATAAAAATTGTATAAATAATAGTGAAAATAAATCAAAATGTGTCTGGCAGATTGTTAAGGAAATTTATGGTACTGGCACTGAGCAAGTTGATCAAAGTTCACAAATTCCTGGGGAACCTAAAGATATCTGTTCAGAATTTAACAGATTTGTACTCGAGGCAGGGCCTAACTTAACAAAAACTCAACCTCAAACTTCCTTTTCCTGCAGCATTCCGCATAACAACAAATCCTTTTTCGTAACGCCAGTAACTCTTGTTGAAATTCTTAATATAATCTCAAAACTGAAAAATAAAAAAGTGCAGGGCATGACGGGATCTCAGCGAATCTACTGAAATATTGTGCAGAAGAGATTGTAGAGCCCTTGTGTCACATTATCAATAATTCATTCAAATATGGTATTTTTCCTAACCAATTAAAGTTAGCATTGGTAAAGCCTTTGCATAAGAAAGGAGACAAAACTAAGCTAGAAAATTATAGGCCCATCAGTATATTACCAACTTTCTCAAAAAAAAAAAAAATCGCAATGTGCAAAAGACTCCTGTAATTCTTTCACTGCGGAAAACTCATAAGTGAGTTTGTGGACAAAATTTTAAATGTCGAAACGAACTATCGAATAAAAAATACATAGACTGACTAAGACCCTTATTCCCAGAAAATTAAGAATATATATATATATAATATACAGAGTGACCCATTTGAAAGCGGGCCACCTCTCTAAAACTGTTATTTATTATCCGATTCAGAAGTGGTTTTTTTTTCAGTAGATAGAGCATCAATAGTTTTAGTTAAATGCCATAAATTCGAAATAAAAATTTCACGGCCTACTTCAAATTTTTTTCAAGGTCAAAAATCCAAAAAACATACTAGCGATTTTTTTTTAATAAAATTTGACGAATCACTGGATTTGTGATGCTTTCAAATGGGTGTGACCAAAATTTCACGATAAATTTTTTTTTTCAACAGAAATATGGCATAAGTAAAATTCATATCACTTTATCAAAATATTTCGAATAGTCGTCATATAAATCACAATCTTGTTAAAAATATCGTTTAAAATGCTCTTTCAGGTCGTTTGCAGTCGAGTTTGTAAACAGCAGTTATTCAAAATGGCATCAAATTATGTTTCTTCCAAACGTAACTCCATAGTATAGGAGATAGTTATGTCCATCAGAACACTGCAGTTTTTTGCCAAAGAAATTAAATGTACATCTTTACATAAAATAGTAATCTATAATCAATAATAACCAATATTGATAACATAAATGAATTACAACAAAAGAATTGATTGAAATGAGAGTGCCTACACATTAATTTTCGTACTTTTCAACCAAATCCCGATTTAATTCGTTACATTTATTCTACCATTTTCTAATGATAACTAACCATAAGATTCGATCAACATTCGATCATTGGTTTGGGGTAATATCTGTGCAAGCCTGTCTTATTCTTTCACGCAGTTCCTCTTTGGTGGTTGACAGTTATTCCAAATATCAATCTTGGTTTCATTCAAACATGCTTGGGATACCACATTTCAAAAATATTATTTTTATTTGGAGGCTTTGTAACTTTAGTTGCTATAGAGATGACAAGTCATCAGAACAATAGACGAAAAGATCCAAATTTGTCAGTGTTAATAGTGAAGTTTATAACTCCTTAAGTACCTACACTAATAAAGAAGTAT
The DNA here is from genome assembly GCA_018342105.1 of Gonioctena quinquepunctata. NCBI lineage: Eukaryota > Metazoa > Arthropoda > Insecta > Coleoptera > Chrysomelidae > Gonioctena > Gonioctena quinquepunctata. The sequence goes on along the minus strand of JAFIRS010002868.1, from coordinate 55,069 downwards.
GGCTGATGATGATTTTACTTTGCAGGAGAAAATTGAAATAGTAAGACTTCGTGGTAACAACAACAGATCCGAAAGGGAAGTATGTAGAATTTTCAATAACATGCATCCGGAGCGTCGAAATATTAGCAGAGCTACAGTTGGCCGAATAAACCAAATTTTCAATCAGTGTGGGTTTGTAAACTTATTCTGAAGAATAGTAATATTGTACAAAGACAGAGACGAAATAATTCTGAACGAATTCGAAATTATTTTAATAATAATCCGAAAACAAGTGTGAGAATTGCAAGTTTGAACATTAACTTACCGCATGAAACAATAAGGAGAAATCTTAGGAAATATAATTAGATGAAGCCCTTTAAACCAAAGTTTCTCATACCTTAGAATAAGGCGATAATGAAAAGAGGATGGAGTATAGTTTAAGGGCTCAAGGAGAATATCTAAATAACAGGAATTTTCTGAAAAAAATTTTGTTCAGTGACGAGGCAACATTCACAACCAATGGAACAGTTGATTCTCAAAATACTGGACGGAAGAAAATCCACATTGGATAATAAATTGCAGAAGACAGTACTCACAAAAAATAAATGTTTGGTGTGGAATATTACAAACCAAAATAATTGGCCCCCTTTTTTTTTAGAGCCATTTGAATGTTCAAAATTTTTTGAATTTTTTGAAAAACGAATTTTCCAGTGCTATGGATGAACTTCCACTGGCAGAAGAGGCTCATCTTCTATTTCAATTAGATGGCTGTTCCATCCACAATAGCAGGATTGTGAGAGATTGGTTGGAAGAAAATTTTCCTAATCGGTGGATAGGGCGAAATAGTGCATTGATCGAGTTTTCCCCCAGATCTCCGGACTTGACTCCATTGGATTTTTTTTATGGGGCTTCGTTAAAGAAAAAGTTCACAAAACTTGCCCAACGAGCAAAGAGGAACTGCGTTAAAGAATAGGACAGGCTTGCAGAGATACCACCCCAAACCAATTATCGAATGTTATGATTGACATGAGAAAACGATAAGATAAATGTATTGAATTAAATGGAGATTTGGTTGAACAGTTCGAAATTTAATGTGTAGGCACTGTCATGTCAATACATTCTTTTGTAGTAGTTATGTTATTAATATTGGTCATTATATTATTGGATGTAAAGATGTGCATTTCTATTCTTTGACAACAAACTGCAGTGTTCTAAGAGACATGACATATCTCACATAGAGTTGTTATGTTCTGAAGGAGTATTTTAAACCAGATTATTTACAAAATTGTGATTTATATGACAACTATTTGAATTATTTCGATATTGATATGAATATTTTACTTATGCTATATTTCTGTTAAAAAAAATTATTTTATTGTGAAATTTTGGTCACACCCATTTGAAAGCATCATAAATCCAGTGGCGTCGTCAAATTTTATAAAAAAAAATGTTGAATGACAGTCTTCTTTTAGGAGATGAACATTTAATTTGTCGACGTTTCTACCATGTCCACGGTCTTCTTCGGGGACTACAAACATATTTTTCGTTGATACAAAGATACAATATTGATGATGAAATGGACTTACCTAAGAATAATTAGCTGGAAAAAAGGAAAGTTTAAAAGCAGCAGATGATTTATTTTTCATAATTATATTATTTTTTCCTCCTCTTCATTGTGTTGTCGGTATAAATAAACCGTGAATAAATAAATATTTTGTTTAAGTTAGTGATGTTGGTTATATTATTTATGCTGTTTGTATTTTTCTTTATATGAATCATTTCGAGGAATTCACGTTTTCTGGTGATATATTCGGTAGCAAGTATTTCTGTTTGGTCGTAGTTGAAATCGTGTTTTGTATTTTTTTGTCATTGTTCAGGCCAGTAAGTAATAGAAATAGAATTTATTCATCAATCAAAGATTATACATCGTACATACACAGTGTATAAAACTTATCAGACTAGTCAAAGAAAAAGTGATCTACAGATAAATTGGTAAAATAGTGTATAGTAACAAAAAACAAAAAAAACATTTATACATACAATAGTTAGTATCACGATAGTAAAATATCAGCAAATATAAAATTCCTCAACATTATAAAATACTTTTTCAAGGAGGAAGTTTTTCAGTTTACTTTTTAATAGAATATCATTCAAATTCACATCTATTATATCTCTTATTTTATTGAAACATTTGATACCAATATGCGTTGGTGAATTTTCACAGACTGATAACCTTGAGTAGGGTTGTCGGATATTTTCTTTATTCCTAGTATTATACATATGCATGTCCTCATTCCTCATTAGTTCATTTTGATTTATTTTAATGTACATAATCAGCTCAAGAATATACAAACATGAAAAGCTTAATATTTGAAATTTCTTGAATAAAGGTTTACATGTTGTTTTTGGATGAGCATGACACATTGTTCTTATTATCCTTTTTTGAGATACAAATGCCCTTTCAAAGTGACAAGAGGACCCCCAAAAGATCAATCCGTACTGCAGAGTAGATTGAACCAGCCCAAAATATAGTAACTTCAGGATGTTTGCTGTTACAGTATCTCGCAGATTTTTTATTGTATAGCATGTAGTGCTCAGTTTTGAACATACAGTATTGATGTGTGCTTAACATGTTAGCTTACTATCCAAAGTAACACCTAAGAACTTGGTGGTTTCCAGATTTACCAGATGAGTTTAAGTATAGGTCGTAATTTGGATTTATGTTTTTTGGGAAAAACCGGACAGAATTGGTTTTGTTTCTATTCAAGGTGAGGCCATTATTGAGGCTATATTTTTCTATTTCATTAGATGCATTGTTGCTTAATTTTGTTAGTTGGTCAATGCTGTTGTGTGGCATTAGAATATTAGTATCATCAGCATATATTATCGTTTGATTTATGGAGGTATGTATCATCAATGTCGCTCAGAAAGGCTATGAACAATAGTGGTACCAAGATTGAACCCTGTGGAACCCCTGTATTTATTACTCTTGAATCTGATTTCACATTATTCACTACTGTTGTCTGTGTTCTGTTTGTTAAGTATGATGTTACCCATTGAAGTGAAACACCTCTAACTCCCAACCCTTCCAATTTCATGATTAACAAATTATGATCAATGGCACGACTGAAGTCGTAGAACAGTCCTAGAACATTATTTCTATCATTTAGTGCAATATATATATAAAACTTTAAACAATCAGAAATTGCCGAGCTAGTTGATTTGTCTTTGGGGAAAACCCTTCTGATTTGCTGGCAGGAGTTCAAAGTGTTCCAAGTACTTGGTAGATCTAGCACAATATGATGCTTCAATAGTTTAGCAATTTGACTCTGTATGCATATAGCCCTATAGTTATGTATGTCACAAGCAGAACCTTTGTTTTAAATGAATGAATGAAATTTATTGAAAAATAGGAAATCCTAATATACACGAAAATTTGTAGGTACAAAATATTCTGAACAAAAAAAGTTATAAACTAAGTATACAATTCGATATAAAATATAAAATAAAAATAAAAAGACCAATCATTTGGTGAACAGTATTAATAATATATATATATAAAACTAAATCAATTACTACAAATAAAAAAAAAAATACAGGTATACATTTTCATTCCTTAATATCTGGAAATGTTCCAGATGCGAAAAATTCATTTAATAAATATGATATAATTTCTGCTATAAGAGTACAGACAGATTTGAGAATTTTCCCATTTATGTCATCTATGCCAGTAGACTGTTTAGCTGTTGTCTTATTTATAATGGAGATTACTTCTATGGGCGTCACTGGTTCTAGGAAAAAGCTTTTGTGGAAACTGTTAATTCTCCTATCATCATTTGTTGACATTTTGAGAAGAATCTATGAAAAAATCATTGATAAAATTGCTTTTAATCATTGGATTAGTGATTGCCTGTTCTTGATTATCAACAATATCGAACTTATTTATCTGTTTAATATGATTTTCCTCTTTAATAATTTGTGAAGCTACTTATTGCATTCCATTTTTTCATTATTATGCTTTTCACAAGTTGTAGTGGAATGTTAGTATACAGAGAGATTACATCGAAAGAAACTAGAACGTGGTTTGTCAGGGATTTCAATATTTTTACCAATGATTTAAAATTCCAGGAGTCTTTAACATAATAAGGATTTTGGTGTATTATGTTTGAGAGGATGTTGCTGATATATTTAGATAGGTTTTCAAAGGGGTTTGGGTGCATGAGACTATTGGATCGAAATTGTTGGCAGTTATGCATTGTGGATTTTCAGTTCAATGATGTTTCTTTAGTTATGTAATTGTTTTGTTCCCACTTTTTTATTATATTGTTGCTTTTGGTTTGCATCTTGTTGGTAATGTCATTGTTTATTTTTTCGTAGGTAAGTTCGTCGGCAAGAAGATTTTCCATTTTGCTGTTGTAGTCTTCTGTGTTCATTATAACCGTCTTATTACTTTTATCTGGTCTGAGAATTTTTAGGATAGGATGTTCTCTGAGAAAGTTTTTTGTTTTTTGTTTTTTTCTCTAGAATAATTTGAGTGGCGGATCGTTTTTGTGTTTTGCTTTTATGATTGGTTAGGGTATTACATAGGTTGGAACGTATTTCATTTTTTTGACTTTGCTGTAGGGATGATATATGTATTTTTGGGACGTTCGTCCGCGTTGGTTTGATCGACGAGTTGTGGTAACTCGTTTCCAAAAATGAGGTTTTGAATAAGACAGCACTCCACGTTTTGTTAAGTTATTCTTTTTAATTTCTTACGTTGACAAGAGTATGTATTCAGAGTCAATTTTCTATTTGACAGCAGTGACATCGCCGCTATATTGACGAAGAACAACTGATCACGCATAGGCGTAAGGAATTTAACTAAAATAAGGCATACATATGAGATGAACAACAAACATACAGCCCGCCTGGAAAGCTTGGGCTTTCAACAAAGAAGATACATTACTGACTCAAAAAACATAAAAAGGTCAGCTCCAATAGTCTATAGTTACATATAATTGTCCATATATGAGGCTTTCCTCTAGTCAATAGGTATATAGAGCACTCACTTTTGTTACACTACGCTTTACTACGCCATTCTTGGTCAGAACACTAACCACTCGCACCACATTGTCCCTTCCTGGATGGACGGCGACGATGCGACCTAGACGCCATTGCATTGGTGGTAGATTCTCCTCTTGTAAAAGTACAAGTGAGTTCGTTCTGACTGATTCCGGGGTTTCTGCCTTCCACTTGCTGTGATGTTGCAAAGAGGTAATATATTCCAACAACCAACACTTCCAGAAGTGTTGGGTTAATTGTTGCAGTCGCTGAAACAGCTTCAATCTATTTGTTGGCAGCTCGGTGACGTCATGTTGAAGTACAGCTATCATGGAGTCACCAACCAGGAAGTGAGCCGGGGTAAGTGCGGATAAATCGTTTGGGTCGTGAGATAGGACAGTGATAGGACGGGAGCTCAATATTGCCTCAATCTGGCAGAGTACGGTGTACAAACATTCGTAATTTAAATGTGCATGCCCTAAAATTCGAGTTAAATGATATTTTGTCGCCTTAACAGCAGCCTCCCACAATCTGCTTTGGTGGGGAGCTAGCGGGGTATGAAGTGCCACGTGATGAAATTTTTTGAAAGATAATCTCGCTTCTCCGATTGAGTAGATTTTTAATGTCATTGATAATGGCCTTCAACTCCTTATTCAGCTCCCACAAAGTTACTGCCGCTTGTCAGAATAAATATATGTGCATAAGGCACGACGTGAAACAAATCTTTTGAGACAGTTAAGAAACGCTTCAGTAGATAAGCTAGTAGCCAGTTCAATGTGCACCGCTTTAGTTACAAAACATACAAATATACGATTTTACAAATTTTCTTGATCGTATGAAACTATCTTTAATAAGGATGGGCCCCGCATAGTCAACACCCACTACGGAGAAAGGACGCCTCGGGACCAACCTGGCCTCAGGAATGTTCCCCATGAGAGGGTTTGAAATCGGAGGCCTCGCCTTACAACAAGTTACACACTTGCGTATTATGCCCCGAACCACACTCCTTCCGTTAATAGGCCAATATTTGCTCCTCACAGCATTCAAAGTGGATGTGTCTCGAAACAGGTCGATTACCTACAGGGAAAGGAGGCGGTGAGATTTCCTCACCGGCATTAATTACCGGTGTCATCCGTTTCATTTCACGGAATCTCTCGAACCTTAAGAATAAATCAAATTCTTCCCGTTCCTCCTGTGATACCACCCGCCGAATAGCAGGGATTTCACTATTCGGGCGGGCCGTCTGATGAACGGCCTCGCGTGCAGATGGGACCCCTTCGATCGGGGGCCCGACATTAGCTCGCGAGCAATTTAGCTTTGATATACTAGAATCATTGTCTGGAGTATGGGGGCGATTTGACTCATACATTCTATTCTCATTCATTCCTGATTTGTTTGAAAATTGTTCAGAAAAATTGAGTGGGCTGGAGGCCCTTGAACTTAATGTATTGCGTTCTAAATTTTGGAAGGCTTCCACAACTCGTTGAGGTGAGCAATTATTTACTGGGTTTGAGTTACCCTGGCGGGTCTATCGCCGAAATTCAAACTATGACTGGAGGCTCTCAATGGCCTATTGAAACAAAAATTATTGGAATTTTCCCTCTGACTCAGATCACGCATTGTATTCTGTTCAACAAAAAAAATTATTCGGTGTTTCATCATTGTCTTCAACAGGAAAGTTCCCCACGGGAATTTTGTTCGCATTCATACAATCCATACTTCCTCTCACACGGTTCAACATAGGAGATGTAAGTGAATTTAAATGCACCGCTTTTTGCGAATCTAGTGGGACGCTAGATTCCGTTGCGCAATTTTCGACGCGTCGCGATTCAACAAACAGCTGTGCGCTCTTCGGGCCTAAACTTTCTGAGACAGAATTATCCCTATTTATTTCAGGGCTCTCCAAGCTAGAGCCAAAAGAAAAATTATTTTCAACAGAAAATGAATCACGGACTGGCGCTGTTAAGATGGGCTGAAAAGCCGACCGGTTCTCATGTAGAGAATAACCAAGACCTTGGGTATATGAAACTCGCGTGATACCTTCAACGGGGTGAAGTACACATGAAGTTTGTTGAATTTGTGTTTCGGGCGAGTCCTCGAGCGTAAATTGTAGGACATGGGGGGGAAGTCAAAATGAATTTACTCCTAAAATTGAACGCGCATCCGGGCCTATCTTAATAAAATTTCCCTAAGACAGAACTATATAACGCGTACAACTGCAAACACGACGGTCATACAGAGGCACCTACGATCCCTACACATATTCGACACCCATGAACTAAAACCTTTAGTTTTGTTGACAGAATTTATTATTAATAACCCGTGTTTACACCTATCACCGCAGTGTAACTGATACGTTTTTAGTCGCAGAAAGACCTGTGCACTGAGGTTCATACACGTGTATGATCTCTAGGTTCAATTCTGGTTGACGTCTCGCTTCAGTGTATCTGTCACAAATCGCGGTTTGTGAGGGATATCACGTCAGTGAGCTGCCGACGATATGGGGGTATTCTCCCAGCCTCAAGAGAAATCAAATTAGGCTTGTTCCACCCCGCATACCAAAACACACGTGTGCAGAATCCTGCAAGAGAAGGGTTAATTAATATACAAATCAACATATAACGTAGAAATCCTGTATCCTGTATCAGGAGCTGAAACGAAAAGGTTGATTAATCAAAAGACTGGAGGCTAGAACTCTTGAAGTTGACGATCCAAAAATCCCTCAATCTGCTGCCGTTGGCTATCAACCCTCGTATCTAGTCCTTAGGAATTCTCAAAAAATAAAAATTATCGCTAGGCTTCGAGATCACAGTTAGGACTCCAAATAACTGTGAAAGAATGAGCTGCTTTTCCCAAGGAAGCACTCGCCTAATATCCACTGGACTGGCTATAGTCGCAGACAATCGCACGCACGCAAAATCCCGTTCGTCCGTTGTATTTTTTCTATGGTTCTCAGAGGAAATCTGTTTTTAACTCACATCTTGAAAAAAATATACCGGAAGCCGAACAAAGAAACAATATCTCGTACACTTGTTTTATAAACCCAATTGTTCATTTTACGCCTCTTCGTCGAAATCTCTCTTCAAAATCTCAAGTGCCTTCAACCATAGTTAATGTTTATGGGCCACCCGTGGTGCGCACTTGTAGTTTTAGACCCCCAATTACCCAGGTCATTTCAGTTTGAAACTGGAAGTGTGAAAATTGTCGATTGATTTACATTCGTAGGAAACGATGTTTCTTCGTACGGTTTTCATACCGTGTTCATTCCTCATATGCATATGCGCTCTGGGATTAAATGTACACAGAGTAATTTGATGACAGGGATTTGGTCCAGAAAATAGTTTTCCACACGACACCCCCCCGCTCAGAATCGGCAACTTTGTAAAAGTTTTTGCCTCCCAAGAGGTTGTAAAGAAAGCGGAGGTTGCAAAGAAAACAGCATCGTTATAAAACATGCACAAATATTTACAAATAAGATTTGAACAGCTAATGCTCATGACTACCTTCCCTTAGGGAATCAAGAAACTATAATTTCTCAGCGAACGTCTCACGGACATCCCCTCACTTCCAACATAAAACTTTGCAGGAGATTGCGCTACCCAAGAGGTTTTCCCTGAAGACGAGGTAGCTTAGAAATCCATAGAAACGACACCCCTAAGTTCCAATCTTCACTTACACTCGTGTTTGCAACAGGGACAATAATATATACATTATATACACATATATTTGTAATCTCGCAACGGCACATGGGAATTTTTTCGGACCGGGCAAACCCCTTGGCATACGTATTAACTTATGTTTCAAAACAGATATACGTCGTACTTTATAAAAACCTGTCCATCGAATAAGTTTATTCATCAATCAATTTTTCGGATAAATCCGACATCGACCCTAGGGTTTCCTTCCCTTAGGCTTAAAAAAAAATGAATGATTCAATCGATTTGGTTGAGAGGAACGTATGATCTAATTATTTATGCAACTTCACATAGACCTTCGGTTCGCGCACCCATGTCCCCTCCCTCTTAGTGTAAAACAATACACCAGAGCGAAGTATGGCAGTCATACAAGGTCCAAGGTCGCGAACATTCACATATCTAATCGGAGCATACACCTTCTCGCCTCCTCGGATCGATAAAACATCCCGTGGTTACGCAAAAGCGCGGAGCGCCACGTCCAGATATTTTGCATACGGGTTCGGTAAGTGTGGGAATAAAATTACTTGGAAACTTGTTTCCACTGCAGTAAAACTGCGGTATACTCGTAAGTACTAATGCATAATAACAGAATCCGTGTATTAGGCTGCCACCGATTTATCTCTACGGGGTACCGATTAATACCAGGATCTGAAAAATCGCTGAAATTATGCAATGGAAAAGGTCCGAAAACCATTTTCCACTTATTCCATCGAGCAGTCGAAAATTAAAATATTAATTTTTTAATTTGGCGCAAACTGTGAATTTTTGCTACACTCTGTACAATATTCACAGCAAAATACGCCATTTATTTAGTTTGCATGGATTTCAGCAAACTGGCTCTACTCCTACATTCATGGGCCACTACGGTAGCCTAGCTATCGGCGTCGCGATGCACCAGGACATGCACCACTTCTTCCGTTAGGGCGCTTTTAGCGGCGCGTTCGGGAGGTGAGTTTATCCTTACCAAACGACCTTCTCGCCGCCATCTCCGGGTCCCTTCGTCGGGTGAAGAATCGACAATCTCTTGCGCGACGGAAGGGTTTACCGGAGTAACGTCATGTCGTAAACTAGTACATGCGTTTTCGGGGACAATTTCGATATTGTCGTATGCCGACATTTTTTTATTTTTTTTTATATGTTCTGGTTCCCACGAAAAGGGATATCCTGTAATGTTAAGAGAACATCGTGGGAACCAAGGGAAATAAGGTAGGAGTTGGTGTTCTTCTTAAATTTCTGGAGGTTGTATGCCTCGGGGAACACCTCCCTAGGCAATGAGTTCCAAAGCCTCGCAGTTCGTTGGATGAATGAGTCTTTGGAAAGTGATGTTCTGCAGGTCTCCAAAGTGACCACGAAGGGGTGTGAAGACTGAACTTGACGTGTTAATCTCGAAGAGACTGCCAAAGGAGGAACGATTGTTGATATTTCAGAAGAGCATCGCCCATGAAAATATCTATAAAATAGAGACAAATCGCCAACTTTTCTACGGTGTTCCAGACAAGTGAGCGAGTTTGTAAGCGAGGCATCACCGACGAGACGAATTGCCCTTTTTTGGACAGAATCCAATAGCTTCAGGATATGTTTAGGTGCCGCACTCCAAATATGGGAACAGTATTCCAGGACAGGTCGGATCTGTGCCTTATAGATCATAAGCAGCTGACTGGAGGTGAAATAGCTCTTGGCACGAAACAAAAAACCAAGTTTTTGGGATGCACTTTTGGCAATGGACCTCACGTGATTTTCCCAGGAAAAGTTATTGCTGATAGTAATACCAAGCATCGATATGGATGACTTCAGTGGTATGGTTACTCCTGACAAAGTTATGTTAGGCACAGTGAGATCGGCTTTTCTAGAGAAAAGACATGCTTGTGTTTTGTTTGCATTGAATTCTACCAAGTTATTGGATCCCCATTCGAGAATTGTTGCTAAGTCCATATTTATATTGTTAACATTTCTTCCTCGTTCATTTCTGGTTTCACGAGCTGATATAGGGGCCCTGGAAGAGAAAGCGGTATGGAGGGTACTATCATCGGCAAAGCTGTGTACGGGACATGAAGTTGCTTTCAACACGTCGTTGATGTGAAGTAAAAATAGTGTTGGTGCTAGAATGGATCCTTGCGGAACACCAGCATTTATGAGTAGAGTGTCAGATGAAACTCCATCGACCACTACATGGAGAGACCTGTTTGAGAGAAAACTAGCAAGCAGAGAACACAGCTGAGGGGGCAAGCCATAAGATGGAAGCTTGGCGAGGAGTCCCTGGTGCCAAACTCGATCGAACGCCTTGGAGATATCTAATGCAACAGCTAAAGTTTCTCCATACTTTTCAATAGATAGCTGCCATATATGTGAGACGTATGCGAGCAGGTCACCAGTTGATCTCTGATGGCGGAAGCCATATTGCCTATCATTGATAATTCCTGAGTCTTCCAGATATTTCATGAGCTCGATGTTGATGGCTTTTCCATGACCTTCGAAATAATAGATAGCAGTGCGATAGGTCTGTAGTTGCTAGGTAGGGTCTTTTGGCCCTTTTTAGGGACTGGCTGTACTCTTGCAATTTTCCAATTGGACGGAAATACTCCCAAATTGTAAGAGTGGTTGAACAACTTGCAAAGCACAGGTTTTAGTTCGGGGCACATTTCTTGAGAACAATCGGCGGGATTCCGTCAGATCCACAGGCTTTGTTGGTGTTGAGACCCAGCAAAATCTTTCTGATAGTACGTTGGCGAAAGGTGATCTCGGGCATGTGACTGTCAATAGGTGTAATGTTCGGTGGTTGTTTTCCCGAAGAATCCAGAGTGGAATTTCCAGCAAATAGGTGCGCAAAGATATTGGCTTTTTCCTGGGCAGTCGTTGCTAGTGTTCCATCTTCTTTGGTTAGGGGAGGAAAAGAGCTGGAAATGAAGTTTCTTCCCACAGCTTTGGCGAAAGACCAAAATGAACGGGATCCGTTGGGACATTCAACAAGTTTTGATCTTATTTTGGCATTATGAGCATCTTTTGAACATTCTATTGTCTCTTTGCATATGCCTCTAGCCTCAACGTATGCTGCTCTGGTCTCAGGTCCCGGATTTTTTTGCCATCGATGGTATGCTGCCTGTTTGGAAGCCACAGCTCTAGAGCAGTTTCTGTTAAACCAGGTCTTATCGGATGATGTTCTTCTTTCGGTATTCGGTATGTGAGTTTGCATCCCCAACATGATGATTTCAGAAATTGTCTCAGCACATCGTGTTGGATCTACTGAAGAGAAACAAACTCTCTTCCATGGAAACGCTGAGAAAAACATACGAAGACCTTCCCAGTCGGCCGAATTGTAATGCCACATAAGACGGGGTGGTATTGTGCTGCTCGATGGTAAATGGAAAGAGCATGTTGTGGAGATGAGGGTGTGATCAGAGTTTCCAAGTGGGGCACAAACTTCTATTCTATACGGGTCAGGATTGGTGGTGAGGAAAAGATCTAGTGTATTGGCAGACTGGTTGTTGACATCAGGGATGCGGGTTGGTAGCTCGACCAGTTGTTCTAGACCATGAGTGATGGCGAAGGCCTCGGCTTGACGACCTGCATCATCTGTTTTGTTAGAGAATTTGAGCCAGGCAACTTCGCCTTCGCTTATGCGGTTCGGCGGGTAATTCCACTCCAGGCCTTACTGCTGTTTCCGACTGGAGGGACAGATCAGTTTGGTTTTCTGGAAGTGTTGTATCAATTCCAGTTTCACGACTTAGTGGTCAAAAATTTCCAGTTTCACGACTTAGTGGTCGAACGATTGATTGATCGGCAATCGGCGCGTACCTGTCTTCTTGAGGTACAATCTGAACTTCTTCCGCCGGCGGTGGTAACGCGTCGTCGGTGTCCGAATTATGAACCGCGGGCGCATCTGCCGAGAGACCCGAGTCGCTATGCTCGAAGTCGTCGTGGTCGTCTGGGCGTCGCGGCGGTTCTTGCCGGTTGACAACCCTGGGTGGTTCCGGCAGTACTCTTTGAGTATACGGCCTGATATCGTTCAGATGAACAATTTTCTGGCTACCGTTGCGATCAATCACGTAGCTATCTTGCCCCCTTATTTCTGTAATAGGGTGTGGGCCTGTAAGACTTGCTCCGAAATTGCTCTGACAAAATTTCTAACCAGCACTAGGTCTCCCACCTGATAGCTCTTCGGAGGAACCACGTCTTTGTCTGGGAATAACTTCCTCTGATAGACTGCTTGTCGGCGGCGGACTTTTTCTATCCTTCTCTGCCTATCCTCCGGTAGGTTTCTCACGGGCTCCCTATATTGGGGAATATCCCAATCTCCTGGGCGTGGAGGCGTGTATCCCAGTAGTAGATGCGCCGGCGTCTCGCCAGTGGCGCGTTCTTCCTATTTCTCAAGCAGTATATGGTAGTCGCTAGATATCTTTCCCATTCCCGCTCAGGTCGGTCTCGGAGTTTCGCTCTCAACGTCTTTTTGAGTTCTTGAACTCTCCGCTCTACTGAATTTGCCTGCTGGTGATATATTGGTGTATACACAATTGCAATATTTTTTTCTCTCATAAATTTTCGATAGCGTTGGCAATCGAATGCAGGACCGTTGTCAGAAATAATTGCCTCGGGTGTTCCCCACCTGGCAATGATTTCTAGTTCTATGAACTTTATAACGCCGACGGATTTTATGTTCCTAACGGCTTTTATTTCCACCCACTTGCTAAAGCAATCCACGGCTATCACGACGAATCTATTACCGTGCTGCGATGTCGGATAGGGCCCCAATACATCCACCGATACCATTTGCCAAGGCCTATCCGGTATTTTCGGTCTCAAAGGCGCATTGGGCTGATGTGGGTTTGCTTTTGTAGTGGCACACACTAAACACCCTCGGACGTAGCATCTGACGTAGGCATCCATTCCTGGCCACCAATACGTTTGGGAAATCTGTCGCAGCGTTTCCTGCTGGCCTGGATGTCCTGATGTCGGGTGATCGTGGTAGTACGATACCATATCTTCTCTGATAGGTTCGGCTACAAATATTCTTTTCTCATTTTCACTGGTAAGATGAAATAATATATTATTTTCTTCCACGAATTCTCGCAAGAAAAGGGATTCTCCGTTATTAGCGGGTCCCACTTCGGCGATTTGGCGGTGCCGTGCGCGTATCTCGAGTACCTCAGGATCGCCTCTTGGCGTTCTTCACGGTCTCATACGGCGTCACGACGTTATTTATTCGGCGCCTGCTGAGTTTCTCCACTCGCACCGGCGGTAGACACATACGCTCGACGTCGGCGTCGAGATCCTCGTTATGGTCCCCTTCAGGGTTTCTTGATAGGAAATCGGGCAGTTGGTTGTGCACTCCGGCTACATGTTCAACGGTGAACCGATATTCCTGCAACAGCAATGCCCACCTGGTAAGTTTCGCTTTCGAGTCTTTGAACCAATCCAGCCAGGTAAGGGCGCTACTGTCTGTTTTGAGCGTGAAAGGTCTATCTTCGAGATAATGCCTGTACCTTTTCACCGCCCAGACTACCGCAAGACATTCTGCCTCGTTTACGTGATAGTTTTTCTCCGCTTCCTTGAGTTTCGCGCTTGCATGAGAAATAACTTTTCTGTTTTTCTCTGTATCTATCTGATACAGCACTGCGGCAATACCTAATCCTGAAGCGTCCGTTTGCACAATAAATGGTAGTGATGGATCGGGACGTGCCAATTCCATGGGCATACTCATTAATTGTTTCAGGCGGATAAAAGCCGCCTCCGCGTCCGCATTCCATGCGAATTCCACGGATTTGCCGCCTGATTTCAGCAGGTCGGTCAACGGCGCTTCCACTTCCGCGAGATTTGGTATAAATTCGCGCAGCCAACCTACGGTACCAATAAAGCCCCGAAGTTCCTTTAAATTCCTTGGCCCAGGGTATTCCTGAATGCATAGGACATGTTTTTCCAAAGGTACATTCCTGTCTTCAGTTATAACGTGTCCTAAATACTCCAATCTACGTTTTGCAAAATAGCATTTCGGTAGACTACACCACAGTCCGTGAGCTCTAAACCGTTCGAGGACTAATCTTAGGTGATCATGGTTTTCCTGCTCATCCTGCGAGTAAATTATTATGTCATCCAGGTAGACTTTGACGAATGTATCGATGAAACCGACTAGGACTTCCGTCATCATACGCTGAAACGAGCCTGGCGCTCCTGCCAATCCGAACGGTAAAACGTTGAATGCGTAGCAGGACCCATCGGGGGTGGCGAAAGCAGTATATTGTTTACTATCTTCGTCCATTGGGACTTGCCAATATCCGCTTTTCAAATCCAGGCTCGTGAATACTCTTGCCTGCCCGAGTTCTTTTATAGTCTCGTGAATTGTTGGCAGGACGGTGCTTTCAGGTATCGTTTGTGCATTTAACCGCCGATAATCTACACAGAACCGCGCACTACCGTCCTTCTTGGTAACTATCACCACCGGACTTTGGTAGGCCGAATTACTCCTGCTTATTACACCGGCCGCCAACATTTTGTCCACTTCAGCCTGTATAAGTAATTTCTTCGCATCGTTTACTTTATACGGCCTCAGTCGGAACGGCGTCTCATTTTTTAATTGAATCCGATGAACAGCGGCTCTCGTCGCAGGCTGTCTCGGTGATTCGTAAAAAATATCCGCCAACTCGTATATGAGCTTTCGAAATTTTTCGGGTTCCTCTTCAGTAAGCTGTCCCATTTCGACAATAGGTAGTGGGTAATTTTCCGGGAGATCATAAGCCTCCTCGGACCAAAATATTGTTTGACGCGGCCTGCTGCCTACGTAGAGCGTTTTTCGGTTAAAATCAACCATCGTTTCGTTTGCCACCAGCCAAGGACACCCCAAAAGTAAATCTTCGACTAAGTCATCGACAACTTGTACGTCCAGCACATACGGAACATTATCAATCGACATTTCAATCGTGGCTTGTCCGCAACTCGAAGTGTGCTGTCCTGAACAAGCGAGCTGCAGCGGCGTCGCGGCCGCAGGATTCACCTTGAGAGCGTTTGGTAACAAACTCCGCCGTAGCAGGTTCAGTGAACTTCCACTATCCACCAATGCGCGGGCTCGAACGTCAAAAACTTTCACCTCGAGCCTAGGCAATACCTCAGAATAATTATTCAAACTTTTCACTTCTAAAAAGTTTACGGAATTGTTGAAGTGTGACTTCTATGATTTCTAAATTGCGCAATGCCTGGCCTACTCCCAGTGCTTTTCGATATGTAAGAATCTTTTTTGCGAGGACTTTTTTCTCTAATTGCACAAGATTCGTTACTTAGAACATTGCCCTCGTGAGGGTTAATTTTGGGGTGATGAACTAGCATTAACTCCGGAGTGCTTTCAGCATCCGCTAAAGAGACCTTCTTTAGCTTCGCCTCAAGTCCGAGAAATTTTTCCGAAAAAGCAGGTTTATCGCCAACCTTTTCGACAGTATGTGAATTCAGCGAGGCGCTGTAATTCCAATCACCTTTTACAATCGTATGAAAAAGTTCGTTTTCCGGCATCTCATTTGTTTGTGAAACCAACGAATTATTTTCAGAAATAATTTTTCGGTCACGGCCCAACAACCAGGACTGCGAAACGCCTTGTATACCAATATTTAAATTTTTTCTTAAAAATGGTAAAGTATTGCCGTACACTCTGGTTTAGTTTCGTTGATATTCATCGAGTTTCCGGCTCGCGGAGACTTTTGAATAATATCGAAACCAGTATATTCAATAGTTTTACGCCGTCTCGGGCGTAATTGCCTGATTTCCGGGCTGACTTCGTAAATTTTATTAACGATCCTAAATAATCGTTCTGCCTTATACGTATATGTACAATTCAGCCTCGCGGGTACGCTTTCACTATAAGCACGGCGACGGCTGAAAACGAACTCATTATTTTGGACGGTTAATTGTTGTCGCGGGAGCTCCTGGCCCAGCTCCCGTTTGCGTTTCCCGCCTTCTTCTGAGATTCCTCACGGCGTCGGGGCGCTTCTTGCCTGGCCGACACGTTATTGACTCCCTGGCCCTTCGTGTCGTACCGTTGGAAATTTCGCTTTCCATTGCCTCCACTCCCGGAGGGCTTATCGCGCTGGGGCCTTCTCACCGCCCTCGGCGTCGGTCCGCTTCTAGGCGCCGCGACGTCTCGAGGGGGCGCTTGGTAGGGTTCTGCCCCGCGCTGAGGATTTCGCCTCTGCGGAACGGTGTATCGCTGGCTAGGCGGCTCCGACCTATACGAATTTCCGATTTGTGGGAAATTGTTCCGATTTGCGAAATTAGTGCGGGGAATATAACGCTCTTGAGGAGCACTTTTCTGCACTGAGGAGTGTCCTGCGTTATTTCCGAAACGTTGGGCTTGGGAAAAATCCTGTGGAGGTTTCTTTTCCGCCTTACGTTTTTCCGCCGGTGCGATTTTCAGCTGACCCGCTTCTTTCAGCGTAGTTTCATTACTTATCGCCAATTGGGTCAGCTGTTCGATTGTATCGAAGCGCAAATTCTGTAAATATACCCGCAAAGCGGGGTTTATTTTGTTCACTATCAAACGTGCGATTTCGGGTTCGGGCATGGTTGGCACTAGTCTAGTAGCCAATCCCCCACCTGTGAGCTATGAACGTGCTCACATTCTCCTCCGCAGATTGTTCCTGGCCGAATAATTGGCTCATTAAATTTGCGCGGAGAATATCGTTGTCGAACCTTTCGAGCAAGCGATTTTTAAAGAAATACCAATCTTTGTTGGTATTGGCATAGCCCCTGAACCACTCAGAAGCTTCGCCTTTTAACCAGTTGCCGGCAATATCTGTCCATTCCGTATTCGGTAATTTCGACAGAGTATTCTCGACGTCCTTTAAGAATTTTTGCGGGCACTCTTGGGGTGACCCTGCAAATTTAGGGGCGGCACTATAGCGAGTCCCTTGTCTTTGACCGGTAGCGGCCAAGGTAGAAAGTGCTATGTGATCCACAAGATCTTTAAAAATCATAGTCAGCCCTTGCATAACATTGCTTGGGTCTGACGTTTGCGTGGATTGGGGGGAAATATCACGCACTTCATTCTCTGAGTTAGGTTGCGGAGCATTCAACCTGTCAGTATTAAAATTAGGTCTCTCAGATAATATCTGAGATGCCTCAGGGCGCCAGAAGGTTTGTCCTATACTACCTTCAAGGAAATTATTTGCCATATTTCTCTCCGTTCCCAGTACGGGACCTAAATTTTCTCGATTCAGCGGATTCTGGGGGGGTAACGGGGGAAGGGGCAAGTTTTCCGCCGCAGTACTGAAAAGTAAATTTTCAGAATTCGTCCGATGCCGAGAAACAATTGTTGGCTGAGTTTGAGGGATCCTGCTAGCGTGTTCTAACACACCTTGTACTCCTGACTCTCTAGTATACATTTCGTTCAGATTGAGTAAATTATTTTGCACAATCCGAGCGCTGTTATTTACGTGAGTTCGGGTATTCCGTTCTGAATACCTGGGCAAAAGATCTGCGTGTTGACTTTGACTCAACAAATCCAATTGAACACGGTTTCGATCTACAACGGTGTTTTCTGACTGCTCCTGTCTATCCCGTCAAAGGGTCTGTGTCGGAAGCTTTGCGCTGTTCCACACGTTCAAGGGCGCCATGTCTCGAAACTGATTGATTTAACGACTCAAAGTGAACCGGGTATCGATCTACAACGACGTTTTCTGACTGCCCTGTCTATTAGGAATTACATCAGAAAATGTTCGTTGGGCCACACAGTTAAGACTGCCATGTCAAAGGCTTTGCCGCTGTGCCACACATTCTTGGGCGCCATGTCTCGAAACAGGTCGATTACCTACAGGGAAAGGGGGCGGTGGAGATTTCCTCACCGGCATTAATTACCGGTGTCATCCGTTTCATTTCACGGAATCTCTCGAACCTTAAGAATAAATCAAATTCTTCCCGTTCCTCCTGCGATACCACCTGCCGAATAGCAGGGATTTCACTATTCGGGCGGGCCGTCTGATGAACGGCCTCGCGTGCAGATGGGACCCCTTCGATCGGGGGCCCGACATTAGCTCGCGAGCAATTTAGCTTTGATATACTAGAATCATTGTCTGGAGTATGGGGGCGATTTGACTCATACATTCTATTCTCATTCATTCCTGATTTGTTTGAAAATTGTTCAGAAAAATTGAGTGGGCTGGAGGCCCTTGAACTTAATGTATTGCGTTCTAAATTTTGGAAGGCTTCCACAACTCGTTGAGGTGAGCAATTATTTACTGAGGTTTGAGTTACCCTGGTGGGTCTATCGCCGAAATTCAAACTATGACTGGAGGCTCTCAATGGCCTATTGAAACAAAAATTATTGGAATTTTCCCTCTGACTCAGATCACGCATTGTATTCTGTTCAACAGAAAAATTATTCGGTGTTTCATCATTGTCTTCAACAGGAAAGTTCCCCACGGGAATTTTGTTCGCATTCATACAATCCATACTTCCTCTCACACGGTTCAACCTAGGAGATGTAAGTGAATTTAAATGCACCGCTTTTTACGAATCTAGTGGGACGCTAGATTCCGTTGCGCAATTTTCGACGCGTCGCGATTCAACAAACAGCTATGCGCTCTTCGGGCCTAAACTTTCTGAGACAGAATTATCCCTATTTATTTCAGGGCTCTCCAAGCTAGAGCCAAAAGAAAAATTATTTTCAACAGAAAATGAATCACGGACTGGCGCTGTTAAGATGGGCTGAAAAGCCGACCGGTTCTCATGTAGAGAACAACCAAGACCTTGGGTAAATGAAACTCGCGTGATACCTTCAACGGGGTGAAGTACCCATGAAGTTTGTTGAATTTGTGTTTCGGGGCGAGTCCTCGAGCGTAAATTGTAGGACATGGGGGGGAAGTCAAAAATGAATTTACTTCCTAAAAATTGAACGCGTACCGTGGCCTATCTTAATAAAATTTCCCTAAGACAGAACTATATAACACGACGGTCATACAGAGGCACCTACGATCCCTACACATATTCGACACCCATGAACTAAAACCTTTAGTTTTGTTGACAGAATTTATTATTAATAACCCGTGTTTACACCTATCACCGCAGTGTAACTGATACGTTTTTAGTCGCAGAAAGACCTGTGCACTGAGGTTCATACACGTGTATGATCTCTAGGTTCAATTCTGGTTGACGTCTCGCTTCAGTGTATCTGTCACAAATCGCGGTTTGTGAGGGATATCACGTCAGTGAGCTGCCGACGATATGGGGGTATTCTCCCAGTCTCAAGAGAAATCAAATTAGGCTTGTTCCACCCCGCATACCAAAACACACGTGTGCAGGATCCTGCAAGAGAAGGGTTAATTAATATACAAATCAACATATAATGTAGAAATCAGCTGGACGCTGGAAAAACCTGTATCAGGAGCTGAAACGAAAAGGTTGATTAATCAAAAGACTGGAGGCTAGAACTCTTGAAGTTGACGATCCAAAAATCCCTCAATCTGCTGCCGTTGGCTATCAACCCTCGTATCTAGTCCTTAGGAATTCTCAAAAATAAAAATTATCGCTAGGCTTCGAGATCACAGTTAGGACTCCAAATAACTGTGAAAGAATGAGATGCTTTTCCCAAGGAAGCACTCGCCTAATATCCACTGGACTGGCTATAGTCGCAGACAATCGCACGCACGCAGCGCGTCTTCGAAGAATAAAAGAAAATATATCACTCACCCCCAGGACGTAGAGAAGGACTCTTACAGTCGCAGAAAATCGCACGCAGGCAGCGCGTCTTCGACGAATAAAAAAAATATAGAATTCACCCCCAGGTCGTAGAAAATCGCACGCTGTCAGCGCGCCTTCGCAGAGTAAAAGAAAATATATCACTCACGTATTCGAACTTAAGAGGCCGGCGAAACGAAGTGAACTGACTATTTTCGATTTTTTAAAAGCCTTCCAGGCTTCGAAGACTATTACTCCCCCACCCATAACTGGCTAAAATCCCGTTCGTCCGTTGTATTTTTTCTATGGTTCTCAGAGAAAATCTGTTTTTAACTCACATCTTGAAAAAATATACCGGAAGCCGAACAAAGAAACAATATCTCGTACACTTGTTTTATAAACCCAATTGTTCATTTTACGCCTCTTCGTCGAAATCTCTCGTCAAAATCTCAAGTGCCTTCAACCATAGTTAATGTTTATGGGCCACCCGTGGTGCGCACTTGTAGTTTTAGACCCCCAATTACCCAGGTCATTTCAGTTCGAAACTGGAAGTGTGAAAATTGTCGATTGATTTACATTCGTAGGAAACGATGTTTCTTCGTACGGTTTTCATACCGTGTTCATTCCTCATATGCATATGCGCTCTGGGATTAAATGTACACAGGGTAATTTGATGACAGGGATTTGGTCCAGAAAATAGTTTTCCACACGACAGATGTAGGCCCGGAATGAAGTGTTCGTATATGTTCATATTGAATCAATTTCATAGTAAATGCGTTTTTGTCGGGCAGCAATATAGGATGCTTTTTATCTAGTCTCTCATGGGAATATACTATTTTTCCGCCGACGCGCAATAACCCGTTCGAGTCCAAAAAGGGATTTAATGATAGTAATTTACTCGATTTTGATAAAGCCCTCTTTGTTTGCAATGCGTGTATTTCTGTAGAGAAACTTGATGCTTGACATAGCTTCAGTAGTAAAATGAGCGAATTGTCCAGTTCATCGCGAGATAAATTACCATTATATTCTATTTTATTTTTAGGATTGCAATTGTGCACATATCTCAACATGTATGTAAATACACGATGACTTTTGGTGAAAGAGGAAAATATTTCTAGCATGAATTGAGGATTGTAAGACACACAAGAAAGTTGTGCTTGTTTACGTCTTTCAGCTGTATCGGGTGTCAGCTCAGCGCGTGATTCTGGCCAATCAGCTTCATCCATTTGTAAGAAAGGGGGACCAGACCATCATAACTCGTTTTGAAAAAAAATTTCAGGGTTCTCACCTCTGGAAATAATATCGGCAGGGTTTCTACTACCTTCTATATGTCTCCAAGAATGTGGATCAGTTAAATCTCGCATTTCGGATGTCCGATTGGCTACAAAGGTTTTCCAATTACTTGGTTCCGATTTCAACCAAGCTAACACGATAGTTGAATCGCACCAATAAAATTTTCTTAGCACGCCCATGTTAGATATAGTCGCAAGGATCATGCATTTCGTAACTGGAGTTTTCAAATTTATATCAATACTGTACGCAAATGTATCATTACTTGGGTTCCGCATGAGCCCCAATGTTTTGACAGTTTTGTCATTCGATATGTCATATTTTGGTAGTGAATTTACATCAGAGTTATCTAATAATTCTTCGCAGTTTGATGCCCACGTTCTCAATGGAAATTTTCCACTTTCTAATATTTCTACAACTTGATTTTTTAGCGTGAGCGCTCCAGACACCGAATTTGCGCCCTTGATTAGGTCGTCAACATAAAAATCTTGCTTAATTACATTGCTTGCATGAGGGTAAATATTCTCATATTCATACGCCAATTGCATTAACGAACGACAAGCTAAAAAACTAGCTGATGCCGTCCCGTACGTCACAGTGTTAAGACGGTAGTGTTTTAATTCGTCGCTTGGATTAGAGCGCCATAATATCCTTTGAAGATCGCGTTGCGTTTCATTCAAATTTATTTGTCGATACATCATTTTTACGTCACCAATAAATACAACGTTATGCTTTCTTATTCAAAGATAAACCGGAGCTTGTTGGATTGATTGGATGCATCATAAACGACACGAAGTTTAGTAGTGGTGCTACTTTCCTTTAACACCCCGTGGTGCGGTAAATAACATTTAATATCGGCAACGTCGTTCTTTAAATCGACTGCCGTCATATGCCCCAATTGAATGTACTCATTCAAATTCACGTACGCCCTTTTGTATTCTGAGTCGCGTATGAATCGTTTTTCAATCGAGGAAAATCGGGTGATCGTGGCTTTCTCGGATTCGCCCAATTGATTATGCTCATCCTTCACCGGTAGAGTTACTTCGAAACGACCTTGATCATCTCTCCGGAATGTTTCAGCATAATGTTCTTCACATTCGAGTTCTTCCAAAGTGTAGTGGTTTTTTGTTATTACCTCTTCTATTTTCCAGAACAGAACAGAATTTGTTTTACTTATAGCAATATTGCATGAAATTCGCCTATCGTAATTTTCTTCTACTACTACCCAACCTAGTTTGGTTTTCTGAATGATTGGATTGCTCGCTTTTGTCTTTATTTGACCTACACACAATATGTCGAAAAACACCCTAGCCCCTAACAAAATATCAATTGGCTTCGATTCATTGAAGGTGCTATCTGCCAGAATGATATTTTTTGGTAAATTTATTGTCGAGATGTCGAATGATTTTTGTGGCATATTCTCGGCTATTTTATCGATTACTAAAAAAGTTTCTTTAGCTTTGTATTTTCCGTCGACTGAATATATGAAGGTTTCCGTTTTATTCGATATATTGCTGATAGAGTTGTTAATGCCCGCCACTGGAATATGAATTCTGAACGTTTTCAATTTGAGTTTATTTGCCAGATGATTTGTGATGAAGTTCGATTGCGATCCGCTATCCAACATCGCCCTGCACGCTACTAAATTGCCCTCAAAGTCGCGTACATTTATTATGGCTGTGGCGAGTAATACTTGCGATGAATATGATTTAAAGACTGGTACAGATGCGCCCCTGTCTTTGATTTTCATAGGAGCCAGCGAATGCTGGATTTGCGTAGTTTCACCGTGGTCGCTTTCGCTTAGCTGCCGTGATTCACCGGTCGATGTCGACTGTACATTGTTGTCGGTTGAACGCACGGTGTCATTGGCGTGCGGAGAGTGTGAAAGGGAGTGATGTTTTCCATTACAGAAACGACAGTTGGATGAACGGCAGTTTTGTTGGAAGTGATTTGGCCTCAAGCAATTAGAACATAGCTTGTGTTTTTTTACTTCTGCGTATCTACTAGAAATGGACATTTTTTGGAATTTATCGCATTGGGAATTGAAATGAGGTTGCTTGCAAAAAGAACAACATATTCTTTGTATGGATAAGTGAGAGTGAGATTTTTCTTCGCGGTTCGAGTGAGTTTTTTCTTCGCGGTTCGATCCACCCGGTTTTGGAGTCTTGGTTTTATTTTCAATCGTCTCTAGTAATTGACAGCGTTTCGTCAGAAACTCTGTTAATTCCGCTAGTTTTGGAGAATCACTGGCTGTTTCTTCCCATTCCCTTTTGCTAATGGGATCAAGTTTCGATGATAGAATATATATGAGAAGAGTATCCAATTTTTCAATAGGTTCCTTTAATGCCTTCAGGGCACGTAGATTTTTGTTAAAGTTGTCGAGAAGCTTTCTTAGATACACATGAGACTCAAGTTTTACGGGATGTAGCTCAAAAATTGCTTTGATGTGAGTGTGTATTATGAGTTTATTATTCTGGAAGCGTTCTTTCAGCATAGTCCAGGCTATAGAATAATTCGCATTGGCAACTTCGAGTGATTGTATGACTTGCGCGGCCTCTCCTTTTACACACAAATGCAAATAATGAAATTTTTGTATGTCTGATAACGATTTATTGTCATCGATTAATGAGTTGAAGGTGTCCCTAAATGCCATCCATTGATTTTAATGACCGTAAAAATCTTGTAGACTTAGTTGTGGCAATTTAACGCGACCTTGCGCTTGTGCATTATTATCATCATTAATACTATTAACATTAACCCCGTGTCCTTCTTGGCTAGAGGACGAATTTGTAATCTGTATATTTTGAACTTCGAGTTTATTGAATTCCGATATAATTATGCTTTTTGCTTGAGCAATAGCCTTGAAGTACGAATCTTCAAACGTATCCCGTTCTTGCTCCTGAATAACGTTATCTATCGCTTCAATTTCATTTTGAATCGATTCAAATTGCTCTAACAGTGGCTCGTGTGATTCTAACTTAGTTTTCAATTCATTTATATCATTCGTTTCCGGGTTGAAAGCGTTTAAAAAACTTGGAAATCGGGTGACCCTAGCTTTAATTTGGCCTCTTTTCAACTTCAGTGCGTTTAGATCTGCCATTTTTATAAATAAGAAATTCAAACGTTCACACACCGCAACTCTCCAAATAAAGACATAAAGATTGGAATAAAATGATGTGAGAGGAAGGAGGAGGGTGACTCACTACACGGGTAGGGCGCTGAATTCGCTTGATGCTAGGCGGCTCGTTTCACTGCTTCGTCTCGGCTAGTATTTCGATGCGGCTCGTTAGGCCCATGTATTTTTGGGACGTTCATCCGCGTTGGTTTGATCGACGAGTTGTGGTAACTCGTTTCCAAAAATGAGGTTTTGAATAAGACAGCACTACACGTTGTGTTAACTTATTCTTTTTAATTTCTTACGTTGACAAGAGTATGTATTCAGAGTCAATTTTCTATTTGATAGCAGTGACATCGCCGCTATATTGAAGAAGAACAACTGATCACGCATAGGCGTGCGAATTTAACTAAAATAAGGCATACATATGAGGTGAACAACAAACAATATATTCGTTTTGATGCTACTTATGATATCATGTGTGGGAATGTTGTTTGGGGTGGTTTCAATTGAAAAAATTGGTCCGAGGGCCAATAGTTCTTGAACATCAATTGGTATATCTATGTTAGTCAAGTTTTCTATCCATTCATCAGGGTGTTTCGAGCAGAAAAAATCGTTTGATTTAAGACTTAGGTTCTGGAATTTTTAAATATTTTTAATTTGTTTTTGATTTTTGAAGAATGTTTTAGAAATTTGATTAGTATTTCATAATCATGCTCCAACTTGGGAAATAACACTTATTATCAGAAAGTGCAGAAACCCAATTATTCATAACAGCTTTATTAGCGAAAACTCCGGGTCAATGTCCTGATAATGAGGTCAAACTCAGCAGAAAGCTAATTATTCACAATGACGAAATTAATATCCATTATTAGATTTTAAATTTTTTAAAGTGTTTATTCATAACAGCTTATCAGCGAAAACTCCGGGTCAATGTCCTGATAATGAGGTACTTATCAAACTCAGCAGAAAGCCAATTAATCACAATGACTGGAAATTAATATCCATTATTAGAATTATTGCAGATAACGAAATTGCATTCTCGCATATTCATGAAGTGTGTTTATTCATAACAGCTCTATCAGCGAAAACTCGGGGTCAGTGTCCTGATAATGAGGTACTTATATATTCACAATGACCGGAAATTAATATCCATTATTAGAATTATTCCATTCTCGCATATTGCATATTCATAAAGTGTGTTGCAAGGATAAGGCGGCCCGATAGCTGGAGGGGGAAAACGTTTTGAATAGCAAGTGAGTTGTTGAAATAGGCGTCAATTATTCATCAGCTCTTCGACTGACTACAAGTGCTTTAGTTACGCATCAACTCTTCTCTTCTCCAAAACCAGTGTTTGAGTTATTCATCAACGCTTCTTCAAGTATTTTTTCATAGAGTGTTATTTTCATCTATCAAAAAAGTAAGTTCATTTCATTATTATTCTCCAGTACCTTATATTCCAGTAGGTTTTTATTTCAAGTGCAATTCATTCAAAAGCTGATTGTTTTAATGACTCTTTTTTCAAAACTGCGTGCAATCTACCATTCTTCGATGTTTTTCAAAAAATGCCTAATATCTAGCCAAGTGTTCAATTCTTTTTTTACCAAGTGAAATTTATTTGAAAGTTGATTGTTTTAATGCCTCTTTTCAAAACTGCGTGCCATTCTAGTACAGTTTTTTTTCTTTTCAAAATCAGATGGATCCAAACATTTTGAACAAAGCTTCCCTAATTGCAGATAAGCTACCCTGTATCAAGCTTAGTGAGCTCACCATCAATCTGCCCTACAAGATTTTGACAGCCAAAGCAGTGGGGGGGAAAATTTAGAGATACCATCCTCATCCAACTAAAGGATCAAGTGGCATTCCTGCCTCACCGTGTGACAACTCAATATCAGCCCTATCTGGAGCAGCTCTCATCGGGGAAATATTGCATCATATTCAGAGGTCTAGTCGACACAAGGAAGTCATCACCAGCAATCTTGTTCGAAATAATTGAAAATTAAGGTAAACTATTTTTATTTCAACCTACAAACAAACCTTCCTTCTGTTTCAACCTACGATCAAACCTTCCTTCTGTTTCAACCTACGAACAAACCTCTCCCCATGTTTTTAGCCAAGGTGAAATTATAAAAGGCGTTTCTATTCCAGATAATCAGCAGTTTGTAAGCCATCCTCAACATCGTAACAGTCCTTTAGCAGCAGACCACCTCAACACAGCACCCCAATTCAGCAGCCTCATCTCGCTTCAACAGGCCCCCATCAGCTGAAACGCATTAAATGTTTAATCAATTTAAAAAATTCCAGTAACAGCGGTTTTGGGTTGAGATGGCGTAACCAACCTCTCAAATGGATCAATGTTAACGCGATTTTCAAAAAAAGATAGAACGGGGTTGATAATAAATTTAAGTTAATGCCCATGGTGAAAGTTAATACTACCCTCTCGGGGGATTTTATTGAAAAATCAAATGAGGGGGAAGTAGTAGTAGTAGTAGTAGGAGTGGAAATATGTTTCCACTCCTATTGCGATCATTGACTTAGGGACGGACTTGACTGCTTGGTATTCTAAGCACGTTATGCACATCATACTGAATAAAATAGATGAATTTCAGGAGCGCGATTCTGGGTGGGCATTGAGCAAAATTATTTCTTTAGAGGTAGCATTAAATAAATTCAAAATAGGAAACGGTTCATCCTTCATCAAACTACCGGAACAAATTTCACAGAGAAAAGAATGAATAAATGTACAAAATTCTGATCAGATGTGTTTCTATTGCTTTGTTGTAAGTGCACAGGAAATAATAGACGTATTTTATCTTACCCCCATAATGGAACCATATTGAGAGTTGAAGCTACGCCAATGTCTCTGCATCGCATCGGCAAATTTGAAAAATCTAATAATATATCTGTGAACGTGTACGCTTTGGAGATGAACCAAGTTAACCAAAAGGCATTTTATGTAGTAGCGCCTGCACGTTTGACTTAAAAAAAGCAGGATCGTCACGTTAATTTGTTGATTGTACAGGATAAATATTTCCCCAAACTGAATCATTATGATGCTCCACCTAATAATGATGATGATCAAGAATAGGTTACGATTATTGTCAAGTCAATTAAATAAAAATACACAAAAGAAATATTTCTGTGATTGATGTCTGAATTATTAGGTCGAACAAAAGTTAACTGAACACAGCATCATATGCGAAAATATCAATGAATTCAAAATTTATTTCCCATCATACGATTACGTGGAGTATCGTAACATGTGTACAAACAAAAATGTCCGTTTGTTATTTATGCAGACTTGGAATCTATTTTGAAACGATGAAATGATGATGACAGTCTGTCTCATTTCAAAAGCTATAGAGGTCCAGATTCTATGCAATGGTTTGCAAATCAAATGGCTGACATTGCCGAATTTGTTCAATCAAAATTTGAAAATATTGTGCCGATGATTGTCAAACCGAATACCATTATATTTGTGAGAAACCCTTTGCCAAAAGAGATGTTATCGTCCGGGACCACTGCCACTTCACGGGGAAATTCAGGGGTTTTGCTCATCAAGCTCCTTGTAATTTGAATTTCCGTAAATTATTCATAGTACCCATCGCATTTCACAATCTCGGCAATGTTGGAACATTTACCTCTGGGTGGGTTCACTTGGGTTGACGACACGAACATTGACGTAACAAATACCTGACGACGCTTCGGAGGGGTATTTCTTGGAAGTAGACTTGGAATATCCCGAGAGATTGCATGATGAATATCGCGATTTTCCGTTTTGTCCTAAATATCGAGTATTGCCAAATTCAAAATTGAAAAAATTAATGGGTACTTTATACGACAAAAAAACTATATTCTACATTATCGTAACTTGAAGCAAGCATTTGAACATGGACTTAGACTGACAAAGATACACAAAGTACTAAAATTCCGACAATCGGCGTGGCTGCGGCCCTACATCGAGCTGAATACTCGACTAAGGACCGCAGCTACCAGCTCTTTTGAGAAAAACCAATTCAAACTGGCAAACAATGTAGTTTTCGGCAAAACCATAGAGAACATCCAGTTGCATAGAATCGTGAAATTAGTCTTTTCATACCTGGGCAGGTATGGTGCAAAAAATCTCATTGCTAGCCCCCGCTTTCAAAGTCGCACCGTTTTCGATGACGATCTGTTGGCGATCGAAATGAGAAAGGCGTAGTTAGTTTTCAACAAACCCATGTACATCGGAATGGCTATTCTAGACATCTCCAAAACGTGCATGTTTGATTTCCATTACAACTTCATGCTACCCACTGTGGGGGCGGGAATATTGTACACAGACACGGATAGCTTTATTTAAGAATTAACTTGCGATGATGCGTATGCGGAGGTGATAAAAAAATATTCATCCAAGTTCGATACTTCGGATTATGCACAAGACAATAAATATGGTATCAAATTATTGAATAGAAAGGTCCCTGGCATGATGAAGGATGAAGCGAACGGCAAAATTATCACAAATTTCGTAGGTTTACGTTCAAAAATGTTCAAGGGGGAAAGTTGTTGAAAAAGCAAAGGGGGTTAAATTCAACGTAGTCTATTTAAAGTGTTTGAAAGAAAAAGCCGTAACTCAATGTACCATCAGATCGTTCGCCCATAACTTGTTCAGCATCGAACAGTCGAAGATCGCCCTGAGCTCCCATGATGATAAGCGGCAACTACTTCCCGGATCATTTGACACTTCAGTTCAAAATAACATTTATCCATTTCAGAGATTCAAAACTTATGACTAGTTTGTGTGTAGTATGTTGTATTTCCTCTTCTATTGTTTGCCTTTCCTGTGCTGCTGCTAAACTGGTGACTATTTTTATTATTCTAGAATTCAGAAAATATTGTTTATTTCAACTTTAGAAAATATGGTTCATTTCAACTTTTGAAAATATTGTTTATTTCAACTTTAGAACTTATTGTTTATTTCCACTTTAGAAAATATTGCTTATTTTAACTTTGGAAAATATTATTTATTTTCT
The DNA here is from genome assembly GCA_018342105.1 of Gonioctena quinquepunctata. NCBI lineage: Eukaryota > Metazoa > Arthropoda > Insecta > Coleoptera > Chrysomelidae > Gonioctena > Gonioctena quinquepunctata. The sequence goes on along the minus strand of JAFIRS010002868.1, from coordinate 25,289 downwards.
GCTGACATTATTTCGTTTGAAGGATTGTAATGAATAATTTTATATTTTTGCAAAGTACTTTCATTATTTCTTGACATTTTTTTTTTGGGTAACCTTCCAAAGTATGAAAATGAAAATATAAATATAAACGACAAGTTACTGACAAATTGAATCATTTTTCTATAGGAAATATAATTTGGTGAACGCAGTAACTTATCGGGGTGAACTAATTAGTTTGCCCTTTCTACACTTGTATAGATTCTCCTGTTTATATTTTCATTTTCAGACTGTGGAAGGTTACCCAAAAAAACATGTCAAGAAACGTTGTTCCACCACAAAAAAATCACATTCATTCAATACTTTTATTATGTTAATAAACTATGTTTTTATATATTTACTATTTTTATTTCATCATCATTTCATCAATAGATATTCACATTTGACAATAAAAAACAAAATATGATTTTCACATCATTTATTACATAAATCATAGATGAGTTGCGATTCATAATAAAATAGATATTCTCTTAGACCATTTGCATACATTCTATCTAGAAATGATGTGTGGCAAAATCCCTTTATAAGTTCGTTCACAGTAAAATTTGTCTTATTATCACTTTGCCAAGATTTCAGCATGGTAAATACATTTTTATAGTAATCACAATAGTTTAGAGAATCCAAAATGGCCATGCGATCAGACAACTTCCCTTTGAATTCTTGCAATGTCTTGTTCCTTTAGCTCCAATTCAGAGTTGCCCTTGATGATGTTCAGCTGCTTCGTATCACTCTCAATGAACTGAGTAACAGTTACGAAATAGCTACAACAAGTCGTAACAGGTTCATATTCGTCTGGATATCCATCGATGACGTACGGAAAAAATTTATCCAATAAGTTGTCCAGAGTGTGGATGAGGGTGGAGTCGTCGGATGAGAATGATATGTGTCGAGTGGTATACCTTTGTTTCAGAATGCCGCAGGTGCCGACATCTCTAGCAGGACTTAGGCCGTAACGAATTTCATAGTTCTCCATTGGAATTTTGCATCAACGCTGCCGTAGTAATTTCGCTGAGCTTCAGCCTCGTATCGATCCAGAGCCTCATTGATTTCATCGGAATCACTATCAAATATGTCGCTGCTGCTAACATATCCACTTTCGAGAGACATTTTACTGTGCTGCTACTAAAACTCAACTGGTAAATAGCTTGTCGACTCCAGTTTTATAGCTTCCATCACCCCACCGCAGCCAACATCCTGTTGTTGACAGACGTAATGGATTTGTTCCAGAACATTCTACACAATATCGACATTTTCAATCCAAGAGTTATGCGTCTTATCCAATCCCAGCCATTTAACCAACATTTCTTTTTCTCTTGATCGCCTCTACGATTTGCAGTTCTCTGTAATTCCTCGTCGTAGAATGCTCCTTGAATTGGTGTGCCTAGTGTATCTTCCAGCAGATAGGTGGCAGGATTGTTAATTTTGACTTTGACGATTTTGAATAATTCCGTTGTCCAATTGGGGGTGCCTTTTTCAAAATGGTATTTTGATTTTGAGATGCGTACCATGTCACCCAATTTGAATTTTCTCGGTCCGGAAATCTTCAGATGACTGAATGCTTTACTAGAACTTTCTTTTCGATACATTTGTCAATTTGGTTCTGTTTGAAACCTGTCTTTCCATGCATGTTATTCACTTTCCTAAAGCTTCTCCGCTAATGTGTTGTCATGATTGATTTGATGTGTTTTCATGATACTTTTAAATTTTTCATTATAAAATTATTTTCCTTGATCAGTCTGCAAATTTTTCGGACATCTTTTCGTATGTGTCAAAATGTCTGCAAAGGCTTTGGTTACTTCGGAGCCAGTTTTGCTTTTTAATGGTCGAGTACACACGAATTTAAAAAAAAACCAATTGGTTTAATTTTTTTTTTTTCCAATTCCATAAATCATTCAAACCTTTGACGATTGTTCGACGTCGGTGGTAATTCTTTCGAGCAGGTCGATGTAATTCCAATACCAACTGAGTCTTTTCGGAGAAGGAAGTACCTAGAGTACGGCGACTACGTCCTCGAGACGTCCGTGACTTGATTTTCCTAGATGACGTCATTGTAAGAGTAGTAATGTGAAAGGTGCTGCAATATAAATGAAACGACATATACAGTCAGAAAGCATTTTTATTTCTATACATGATAACATATTTTTCTTTTCCTTAATATTAATGATGTTTTTTTTTTAATTTTGCCTCTAAGTTCGATACTTTTCGTCAACGTCATGTTTTTTGACTCGCTATACGGATATCAACATAGTGTTTATTCGTTAAATCCTTCTGCTCCGTCGCTGGAGTTCTCGTAATTTTTTTGTTCACAACCGCCAATCCAGGTTCTAGGTTATGTATGGAAGCATCCACTTGTTCTCTATTGGTCATGGTGTTGATTTGATTTCTGTTTTTTTACAAGCTTTCTCGTATCCACATCTAGAAAATTTGTATTCTCCTTGGAAGTTTTTGTGACGATATTCACTTTATTTATAGCCTTCTCACATGCATTGATGCCCATTTTTTATGTATCGAGAGAAGACTTGAGTTGTTGTTCAATTATATGTATGTAATCCACCGCCGCCATCACTTTTAGAAATATGTGTATGCTTTCCATTGGAACTACGTCCAAACATTGTGAAAATGCGTTATACGGATGGGAGAGCAAGCTATTTATTGATTGATGCCTGCTTGTCGGAGTTCATTGGTAATGGCCAATATTTAGTTGTCGTGAGAAGTATTTCCAGCATTTTTCGAAGCAATGAGCAACTTTGATCGTTCGCACAATTCGTTCGGATCATCCCAGTAAATATATTCTATGGGTTTGTTATTGAAGGCCATCGACATGTCGTGAAGATCCTTGCCAGTGGTGGTGGATAGTCGTCGTCGATGGAACATTGGCTTTATTATATTTACATATTTCCACACTGCTCCTCAGATTTCCAGCTGAATTTAGATGAGCATCCGTCAATTCCAAAAGAGTTTTACATGCATTCAAATCCTCGGGATTGTAGGAAGGTTCATCATAGAATATTATTGATAGAGTCCTGGAGTTCCCTTCAAATACTTTCCCTGTGTTACAATGTTGTTATTTTTATCGAAATCGAGGAATTGTTTGCCGAGTATCCATTTCGAACAACTTCATCATAAACAGGTCCATATAATTTATCGATTTTATCATCTTTGCTTCTGTGTTCGGAGATGTATTTTTGTGCCATGACAGTTTAGTTTATTCAAACTACCAAACATTCAGATTTGATTGAAGTAATTTTTATTAATCAAAAACTATCATCCCCTTGGAAACCTGTTTCATACAGGATGAAACTAAAAACGTATATTTGTAGGGCACTAATTGTCCCCCGTCATGAGAAAAATTATATACGAAAATAAACTTTTCTTCCATAACGGGTGGTATAAGACGTTGACTCTGAATTTCCGGGTTGGCTTCCTAGCGATTTCTTCATTTTGTCTATTTTTAGAATTCCCATCTGTTTGTTAGAAATATTAGGTGTTGCGGATGAATATTCTTCAGAAAATTCTAAGAATGCTGGCTTGAGTCTGTCAATTGATATGTTTTTCTTTTTCCCATTCAATAGAATTCCGTAGTATTTTTCAGTTCTTTCCAGAACTTTATAGGGTCTAGAGTATGGAGTTTGTAGTGGTTTTTTAATGCTATCTGTTCTCATAAATACATGAGAAGTACTCCTCATATCTTTATGTACAAAAATCTTCTTCTCTCCATGATGGGTGGCTTGATCTCTACTCTTCATATTTCTCATGGACTCTTGTAATGTTTTAAAAAAATCCTGATGAGACAACTCTTCATTCGAATTTGTAATGGCAATATCTCCTGGTACACGTAGAGTAGATCCATAAAGTATTTCAGCACTACTCAAACCATCCAAGTCTTCCTTGGGAGTCACTCTAAGACCATATAAAACAGTTGATATATGTTCTGAACACTTTTCGGGTGGATAGCTTTTCAGTGCTGCTTTCATTGTCCTATGAAATCTCTCGATCATTCCATTAGAGCTCGGGTAGTAAGGTGTAGTTCGTATGTGTTGAAAGCCCATGATTTTTGAAAATTCTTTGAAAAGTGCACTTTCAAACTGTCTTCCTTGATCAGTTGTCACCTTGGATGGTATCCCAAATCGACTAATCCACCCTCGGTAGAATTCTTTAGCAACTGTTTCCGCTGTTATGTCTTGGATTGGTAGAGCTTCAACCCATCTCGAGTATCTGTCAATGCAGGTGAGACAGTAAGAATATCCATTGGAGGTGGGAAGTGGACCAACTAAATCGATATTGACATGTTCAAATCTTGTATCTGGTATCCTAAAATATCCCGTCGGACTCATATTATGCCTGGTTATCTTCGATCTCTGGCATGGAATACAACATTGAACCCATTTCTTAATATGTTTGTTCATATTCGTCCAAACAAATTTATCCTTAATCATTTTTAACGTTGCCTTCACGCCTGGATGTGACATACTGTGAATTTCATTGAATATTTCTTTTCTGAAAGATTCCGGAACATATGGTCTAATATTATTTATTGAAATATCGCAGGTGATGTTGAAATTGGTATCGGGAATGTTCATTTTCACACACACACAAGTGAAGTGTTTCCATGTAGTAATTTTTATAATTGAGTATCATTGCTTTGTTCTTTTTCCCAGGTTGTAAAGTCTGTTGTACTTTCCAAATTTATAGTGGAAATCCTAGATAGGGCGTCAGCTACCACGTTTTTGTTTCCAGAAATATGGCGTATATCTGTGGAAAACTGACTTATATAGTCCAGGTATCGAGTTTGTCTTGGTGAAGATGTTTCAGAATTCTTTTCAAAAGCGAATGTGATTGGTTTGTGATCGGTATAAATGATAAACTCTTCTAACATATATCGAAAATATTTGATTGCTTCGTAAATAGCTAGTAATTCCCGATTGTGAGTGCTGTATTTCTTCAGAGAATTTCTTAGTTTTTTAGAAAAGAACCCAAGAGGTTTCCAAGTATCTTCTTCCAACTGATTTATTGCTGCGCCAATAGATTCATTCGATGCGTCAACCATTAAGGCTAAGGGACTTGATGTTGACGGATGAGTCAATACGTTATATTAGATATTGCCTCTTTCATTCTAGAAAACGCTTCTTCTTGTAGTGAAGTCCAATTGAGTTTTTCATTTTCCTTGTAGTTCCTTTCAGAAAATCATTTAGTGGGGCTTGAATTTCAGCACAATTAGGAATTGATGTTCTATAAAAATTCACCATACCAAGGAATCGCCTCAAACCATTTAAATCTTCCGGTTTTGTATAATCCAGAATCCCTTGAGTCTTTCTTTCAGTTGGTCTGATGCCATCTCTTGTAACTAAGTATCCTAAAAATTCTATACTTTTTTACCAAATTCACTTTTTTCTGTATTGATTACAAGTCTGTGATTTTCCAGTCTTTCAAACAATAATTTTAGATGTTCTTTGCGTTTTTCTTCATTTTCTGAGGCGATTAGGAAATCATCCAAATACGGAAAACAGAAATCAAGACCTTTTGTGATTTGGTGAACGTATCTTTGGCATGTCTGGGCTGCATTTTTGAGACCAAAAGGCATAGAAAGGTATTCAAACAATCCAAAAGGTGTAATGATTGCGGTTTTTTCAATATCCTCTAGTGCCATCGGATTCTGGTGGTACGCGTTAACCAAGTCGATTTTTGAGAATATTTCTTTACCCTCCAAATGAAAGGTGAAGTCTCTGATGTTTGGTGAGGGATACCTGTCTGGGATTGTTTTTGAGTTTAATGATCTATAATCCCCACATGGTCTCCATTCACCATTTGATTTGCGGACCATGTGCAAAGGACTAGCCCAGGGACTTTTAGATGGTCTAATAATGCCTTGTTCCATTAGATATTTGAATTCCTTCTTTGCAGCATACAGTTTTTCGAGGTTGAGTCTACGAACTCGACAATTAGTTGATTGTCCTCTAGTTATAATTTGATGCACCACATTTGTCTGTTTTATTGGCCTATTGAAGGAATTTTTTTATCAAATTGAGAAATATGTTTAAAAGTCGATGATATAGACAACTAATATTTATTGTTTTGATACTACAATTTTCCACTAGTGAAAGTTCACAATTTTTCACTAAATTTGTGTTGGTATCAACCAGCCTTCCATTGAATAAATCCACTAATAAACCAAATTTTTCTAAAAAATCATCTCCAATAATTGCTCTGTCTACGTCTGCTACAATGAATGTCCAGTCGAATCGTCTCCTCAAACCTAATGTCACAGTTAAAACTTTCTCTCCAAATGTTGCTATTTTCGAACCGGCGGCATATAGGGTTTTTCCAAATATTGATGAACGCTGATCCAACTTTGGTATAACTGATACGTCTGCACCTGTGTCAATTAAAAATTCAATCTTTGATTTGGGATCGAAAATTATCAGACGACTTTCTTTGGGGCCATCCTCGTACGTCGTCAATAACGATTGACCTGCGAGTTTTCCGAAGATTTTTCATCAAAGGTGCAAGGTTTGATGCATTTTATAGCCGAACTACCGAAACACCTGGGATAATAACAATATTTTTCACTTGGGTTTGATTCTCGAACTCTTGATTTCGATCTGAATCTAGATCTCGACCGATTCCAGTTCCGTTCAGAAGACCTGCTTTCCCTTCTTGAAATGGTTTCGTCTAGTTTTTGGATCAATTGTTCAATTTTTGTTTCCAGGTTACTTTTTTCTCTGCTAGATTGAACAGCACAAACCTCTGAACTTGTTCCTTTTATCATTCCATCGGCCATATTGACCAGTTCATCTTCTGGCAGTTTCTCAAGAAAAGCACGAATGAGTTGTTCTGTTCTACTAGGTTTTTTTTGGTTGAAATGTCAAAGAAGCAAGATCTTTCATCTCTCGGTATAGTTGGCTAGGTTTTCTATCTCCAAGTTGACATTCCCTGAATAATTTCGTAATTTTTTCTTCGTCTGATATCTGGTACAGTTTGAACCGGCGTGAAGTTAGCAGCTAATTTCCAGCAGCCAAAATTCCCATAAGATCTGGCAGCTACTTTTTGGCAGCTAAATTTCTCACGATCCTTTTAAGAAGGGAAAAGCTCTCGATTGCCATTCGATGAAGGGGACTGGTCTTTATTTTCATATAGATTGAAAAAGGGATATGATTGTTGTTCGTTGTGTCATAAATGACTGAAAATAATTGAAGAAGTTTTATGAATTTCTAGTTGTAATTGCTCATTCAACCTATACATTTTTACAATCGCATCGTTGAAAGTGTTATCACAGCGTATTTCATAAGGAAAATATGTAGTTGCTTGGCTTATGAAATTGCAGAAAACTCCAATTCCTTACCTGCCGTGAGAGGTGCGGAAATCGCTCTCTGATGATTTTAATTGAAAAAAATCCATACCATCTTTAAAACATGTTGTGTAAATATGATTTTCAAATGAACAGGTAGTGTTTGCATGGCTGATGAGACTGCAGAAAACTCTTATTCCTCCCCCCCATTGATTTTAATTTAAAAAAACCATCTTTAAAAAATGTTGTGTAAATGTGATTTTTATATGGAGATGTAGTCTTTGCATGGCTTATGAGTTTGCAGAAAACTACAATTACTTACTTGCCGTCGGAGGGGGTGAAATCATCCCCAGATGAATTTAATTTAAAGAAATCCATACCATCGTTAAATAATGTTGTGTAACTATGATTTTTATATGAAGAGGTAGTGTTTGCATGAATTACGAGATTTCAGAAAAATATTATTCCTCACTTGCCGTCGGAGGGGTTGAAATCATCCCCCGATGACTTAAATTTTTCAAAATCATATCGTTAAAATGTTGTCTAACTATGATTTTCATATCGAGATGTATTGCAGGTCATGAGATTTCAGAAATATTATTCCTACTTGCGTTGGAGGTTGATCATCCCGATGACTTAAATTTTCAAAAATCCATATATCGTTAAAAATGTGTGTAACTATGATTTTCAATCGAGGGTAGATTTCACTCATGAGATTTCAGAGGAATATTGTTCCATACTTGCCGTCGGAGGGGTTGAAACCATCCCCCGATGACTTCAATTTTTCAAAAAAATCCATATAATCGTTAAAAAAGCAAGTAAGGAACAATATTCTTCTGAAATCTCATGAGCCATCATCACCTCGATATGAATCATGTACAACATTTTATGATATTTTGAAAATGAGTCAGGGATGATCAACCTCCGACGATTATGGAACAATATTCTTCTGAAATCTCATGAGCCATGCAAATACTACTCGATATGAAATCTAGTTCCGTTAACGATGATATATTTTGAAATTGAAGTCATCGGGGATGATTTCAATCCCTCCGAACGGTCAAGTATGTGAATCAATATTTCCTGAAATCTCATTTGAATGCAAATACACTCTCGATATGAAAATCATAGTTACACAACATTTTTAACGATGATATGGATTTTTGAAAATTGAAGTCATCGGGGATGATTTCAACCTCCGACGGCAAGTAAGGAATAATATTTCCTGAAATCTCATGAGCATGCAAATACACCTCTCGATATGAAAATCATAGTTACACAACATTTTTAACGATGATATGGATTTTTTGAAAATTGAAGTCATCGGGGATGATTTCAACCCTCCGACGGCAAGTAAGGAACAATATTCTTCTGAAATCTTATGAGCCATGCAAATACTACCTCTCGATATGAAAATCATAGTTACACAAGATTTTTAACGATGATATGGATTTTTTTGAAAATTGAAGTCATCGGGGGATGATTTCAACCCCTCCGACGGCAAGTAAGGAATAATATTTTTCTGAAATATCATGAGCCATGCAAATACCACCTCTCAATATGAAAATCATAGTTACACAACATTTTTTAACGATGATATGGATTTTTTGAAAAATTGAAGTCACCGGGGGATGATTTGAACTTCTTCGACGGCAAGTAAGTAATTGTAGTTTCCTGCAAACTCATAAGCCATGCAAAGAATATATCTCCATATAAAAATCAAATTTACACAACATTTTTTAAAGATGGTATGGATTTTTTTAAATTAAAATCATCAGGGGGTGATTTCAGCACCTCCGACGGCAAGTAAGGAATAAGAGTTTTCTGCAGTCTCATCAACTATGCAAACACTACCTGTTCATGTAAAAATCATTCCTACACAACGTTTTTTAACGATGATATGTCTTTTTAAATTAAATTCATCAGGGGATGATTTTACCCCCTCAGACGGCCCCTTAAATTTATCAAAAATCCACCAACTTTTTAACGATATATGGCGTTTTTAAATGAAATTTATCAGGGGATGATTTCAGCCCCTCCGACGGCAAGTAAGTAATTGTAGTTTTCTGCAAACTCATGAGCCTTGCAAAGACTACATCTCCATATAAAAATCATCTTTACACTACATTTTACAAAGATGGTATGGATTTTTTTAAATTTAAATCATCAGAGATCGATTTCCGCCCCTCTCACGGCAGGTAAGGAATTGGAGTTTTCTGCAACTTCATAAGTCATGCAACTACATATTTTCCTTATGAAATACGCTGTGATAACACTTTCAACGATGCGATTGTAAAAATGTATAGGTTGAATGAGCAATTACAACTAGAAATTCATAAAACTTCTTCAGTTATTTTCAGTCATTTATGACACAACGAACAACTATCATATCCCTTTTTCAATCTATATGAAAATAAAGACCAGTTCCCTTCTTCGAAAGGCAATCGAGAGCTGTTCCCTTCTTAAAAGGATCGTGAGAAATTCAGCTGCCAAAAAGTAGCTGCCAGATCTCATGGGAATTTTGGCTGCTGGAAATTAGCTGCTAACTTCACGCCGGTACAGTTTGATGAGTTGGTTTTTCAACTCATATGAATATGGAGAATTTCCTTGTTGAATTCTGAATAGGTTCGAATTTTCTTTGGCAAAAATCGTACCGACGGCATTACACCACAACTCGGATTCATTTTTCCAAAAGAATGGTAGTACTACAGATTTTGCCCGAATCGCAGATTCTTTATAGAAGTTTTCAGCAGAATTGCTCTGTACATTATTTCGGTTGAAGTCATCTTGCATATTTGAATGGTCTTGTTTACTAATTAGACTTTCAAGATATTCCATTTTTTTGTTATTTATCTCAAGATTCTCCATCAATTTTATGCAGGAAATTTCCAACTTGTTTACTGTTTTTGTGAGATTTTGACGAGTTTCTGTTTCAATGGTTCCTTCTTGATGGTTACCAATGTCATGAAGCAGTTCTGTAAGATCGAAATCTTGAGGACTTGATATATTTGGGAATCTCTTGAGGATTTCAACTTCCAGAATTATCTTCATATCGGCTACAGTTCCACTTGGATTGATACCAAAGTGTTGGAGATGTTTTACCATTTGATCCCGTGCAAGGCTCTGTAGTAACTTTACCATGTTTTCTAAACGTGAAACAAATATTCACTTCAGGGGCCACCAATTTGTAGTTTATTCAAACTACCAAAAATTCAGATTTGATTGAAGTAATTTTTATTAATCAAAAACTATCATCCCCATGGAAACCTGTTCCATACAGGATGAAACTAAAAACGTATATTTGTAGGGCACTACAACAGGATATTGATTGATACACTCGTACATTACTTCTTCTGGAATAGATTTTTCCCCCAATGTTTCGACATAATTGAAAACGCTTTCATCACTATCATCGTGTGTTTCAGCAACGTCAAGCATAGGCAGAAATTGTGTTTGTTCGGGGAGTTCTTCTTTTTTTTTCATGTCGCCGCTTTCTCCTTGATACGTTTGAGGTTAGAAGGACGTCGATGGATCTTTGATGACTTGACGATTCATTTGAGAGGTTTGGACAGAGGTTCGAAAAGTTTATTTATAGATCCATCTTCCTCGGATTCACCCAATTTGATGGCCAAGTGTTTTTTTCTAATCTCCTTTGACATTACAGATATTTTATTTTTCCGAATGACGTCTATTGACACGTGTTCATCGAATACCTGTTTCATGTGGAGTTTGTCGTGCTTGAACAACACAATGAAATTGCAATTGTCTCGAATCAGTTGTTTGGGTATTTTCGAATAAGTTTAACCTAGATACATGGCGTCGATGTCCTTGTGTCTGCAAATTGAAAAATATTCTCGAATTTTCTGCTGACCATCACAAGCCACGTCATCGAATATGAATATCGAATCAGGTTTGGCTTCGTGGGGGCTCATAATTTCCTCGTTTTCTCTGAACGGAAAATAACCGACTTCTTCAACTTCATCCATTACCTCTTGAAGTAGCTGATACTTTGGTTGATACAGCGACTTTGAGTAGACGTAAACGTTGTCGAATTCTGCACCATTCGGACTGAACAGTAATGATAACACTACATTCGTCTTGCCACATCCGCTCGGGCCCGAGATGATGGCCCGGAAGGAGTTTGACAATGATTTACCATGTTTTTTTCTGCGTTTGGGCGATTCGCTAAAATAGTCCAAGTTTTCGATGGGCAAAGTTTTTTCTTGTTGAACAATCTCCATCTCCAAATCGTTCACTTGAGGAGTTGTTATCTTGTTTTGCTCTGTATACTTCTTTGCACTCCATTTCCTCTTTGGTGGAAATATCTTGGAGATGATATTTTTATATTTCCACGACTTATTGACGTTGATTATTCCATTTGGTCTTTTGTTTGCATTGGACAACATCAGAATCGTTTTATAGTTTATAAGGTCTTGATCGGTGAAATCTAAGGACTTGTTTTTGGTCAGAAGTTCCTTCAAGTCCTCGGTCAATTCAAAAGTCTCTCGACCCAATTTCAATGTATTATCTTCAATGACTATGGGTTCTTTTCGTATGAAATTTTTTGTCACATTCATATCGATGCCATAACAGTCAGGCTCAGGAAATAGTATAATCATGTTGCCGTTTCAAAAGTCTTAGTATAACTGGTAATCACTGCCGCATCAATCATGTTTATAGAAACTCAACTCAACCCAACTCATCCCAACTCAACTCGAATATAGATATACCTCAAACCTATGTTGAAATCTTTACAACTGAGCGATGCCATTGCTGCGACGTCAGTCCTAATGTTGACGTATAGCGGAGAAGGTGTTATCAATACGCTCATCAATAAGTTACCATTCGAATTACATCTGCCTGGATATCAGTTTTGCGATCCTGGAACTCGATTACAACAACGTCTCGCACGTGGTGACGAAGGAGTAAATCCTTTGGACGCAGCTTGCAAGCAGCACGATATTGCCTATTCACAAGATACATCTCTCGAAGCGCGTCATAAAGCCGACAGAGTTATCGAAGAAAGGGCGTGGCAACGAGTCAAATCCAAAGACGCGTCACTTGGTGAAAAAGCAAGTGCTCTATTCGTTACCGGAGCCATGAAAACTAAACGCATGTTTGATATGGGTATGACATCATCCCATAGTCATATTGAAAAAATAATCAAGAAATGGAAGCCCCATCCGAATAATGTAAAGAAATCCATCTCATCAGCTTTGAAGGCGGCAAAAATGGTCGTTCAACAAGCGGGAGGACGAAAGAAATCAAAATCCGGAGGTTTTCTATCGCTAATCCCCCTATTTGCTGGTCTTTCAGCCTCGGGTACGTCGGTGGGGGGGCGAATGCGCTGTAGCCAAGACTATTATAGATGCAAAAACTGCTGAAAAGAAACTCTCGGAAGATCAACGCGATAATAAAGCTATGGAACATTTGGGATCCGGTCTGTATTCACGCAAGGTCCCCCGAGGTTATGGATTGTTATTGAAAAAACAACAACAGCGACGTCAAGGAGGACGTAGTCTCTATTTGAAGAAACAAAAAAACTCCCATTGAAACTGCCCAATAGAGCGTTGTTCGACTCGGATATAGAAAAATTTGCTCGTAAATTTGTTCCTTATTTTCGAAGAATATGCGAGATTCACTACCTCAGCGACCTCCTCTACAAAATGAATGTGCTGTACTAAATTTGGACTCTAAGAAAAATGACGGTACACATTGGGTAGCTTACATAAAAAAAGGAACACTGTGAATTATTTCGATAGCTTTGTCAACCTCAAATCGCCATTGGAACTTGTGCGATATTTTGGTAGAAACGTTGAAATTAAATAAAACAACGATCGCTATCAGAATTATAATCAGTTCAATTGTAGACATCTATGTATACGCTTTCTACTTGAAAATGTCTGAAATATGCCTAAGAGACTTGTGCGATGCAGAATTGAAGGCTAACGAAACACGCTGGACCTTGGGAATTGTTGGATGTATGGCATAAATTACCTGAAGAATACAAAGTTTGTTTCGAGCTGCAAATCCATCATCGTAAAGAATGTAGCAGCAGCAGCAGCCACCCAACTCCCAAACAATATTTTGGATATGTTAGTTAATAATAAATAAATAAATAAATATTTTATTATCCTGTAAGACAATCAAAAGGTACATTGTGTAGTACTAGTCATAAAAAGGCTTGAAAATAGAACTTAAAATAAAAAGACAGTTTACTAAGAGTAACACATTCATTATTTTATTATGCTATCATTTCCTGATGGGAGTAATAATTATTTTCCAGAAGGAAGGACTTAAGTGTAATTTTGAAGCTGTGGATAGTACTAGAGTTTTTCTCTTCAAGGGGGAGCAAATTGAATAATCTGAGCCCTATTACATTTGGGGAATTATAAGTCAGTGCATTTTTACATAATGGCACATGAAAGTCTGTCTTACACCTAGTATTAATAGAATGCACATTTTCATTTCTTATGAAACAGTTTCGGTTGTCATATATAAAAACACATAATTCAAATATACAGGCACGGTAATGTTAGTATTTTAAAATTTTAAAAAAGACTTTTACAGCTTGTACTTTTTGAGACTCCTGCTATACATCTTATAATCTTTTTCTGGGCGCCAAAAACATCTTTGCATGAGGAGGATGCTCCCCAGAAAGTAATACCATACCGAAGACGGGATTCGACTTGGGCATGATACAGCATAATTAGCTGTTTCTGGTCTAGAATATGGCGAAGGTTTCTGAGAAGATAATTCATAGAGCTCAGTTTTGATATAATTGTTCCACAATGAGTTTTTCAGCTGAGAAATTCATCCAAGTGGACACACACAAAATGGATGTTATTATTGCTTGAATAAATTATAATAAATTGATTTTTGGTTATTTATATCCTGCCCCCGATCTAAATGGTTCAGTCATGTCTATGATATTAACCTTGAACGGTCGCTCGTCGACGCTTTCCATCAATTTCACGCCGCCCATTCAATTGGACGCTGATGCAGAATACTGATTGGCTTTATTGAGTTTCCATTCTTACAACAGTATACCCAACATATCGAAGGGTACAAAGTTCCATTATTTCGAGAACGGTGATAAGAGCAAGAGAAAAAGCATCGATATCCCTGTTGGAGCTTACGAAATTGAAGATATTGAGGCGTTGCTGCAATAACACATCTTTCCCCTGCATTCGTCGAACGTCCCGAAGCCTTCTTCTATCTTCGTCCCAATAATAATGCACTAAAAAGCGAAATATTTTGCTCGAAACACGCCATCGATTTTACGTCTAAAGATACCTTGGCTCATATACTGAGATGTTCGTCTTCCATCCTCGCACCCAACATTCATCACGCATCAGATCGACCAGTCGATATCATACGAGTACGAACGATTCACGTCGACAGTAATATTACCTCTGGAGCCTTCTGCAACGACAGTTCTTCTCGTACCATATACGAATTTGCTATAGACGCTGACCCCGGCTACGCCATAGGCGAGACTTTGAATCATCTCATATACCTGCCTATCCATCATAATAGTTGAATCGGTAACATTACGCTGAGACTGTTTGACCAAAATTTCCAGTTGATTGATTTTCGAGGAGAGGAAATTATTGTTCGTTTAGAATTGCGAGAAAACTATGGTCTTGAAAATCGATAAAAGTCCAGCATCATCATTCAACTCTTCAGTCTTCACCAAGACATACACGACAACGATTCACCAGCTGTCGGCAGAATATATACCGCTCCTGAAATCTCTCGGTCATCATGTTGTCGAGTCAAGTGTTCAACATTTTCCGAAAACCACAAATGGACGAAACAATACAAAAAGTGGAATGGAGAACGTATTACCCTTATGTCAAATTATTTCGAAATAATGACGTCATCAGTGTCAACCAATCGGATGCCTTTGATGCTTTGTACGATAGCCATTTGTACATTAGCGGAAAAGTATCGAGAATTCTAGGCGATGGAAAAGTGACGTTTGTAAATAAAGCTGGCGCTTTTATGTTTCAATCGGCCAGCTACGAACCAAACGGCAAGGAATTGGAGACTGTGGGTATCGTGAGTACCGTCAGAGGCTTCTTGTGCTACACCAACGAAGATACGAAACTTCTCTCCAACTCTGGATGGACTTATCCCAATAATGTGGGCGTCATTTCACCTACTACTCTGACATTCAACATGTTCATTCCGTTGAGACGATTTTTGAACATTTTCGACGACTACCAATGCGTTTCTTATGGAAAACACGCTATACGATTGGACAGAGCTGAAAACGATAATAACTGTTCCAAAATTGATGAGAAGAAGGATGCTACAATACCTACAGAAGTTAAATTGGAAATGGAAAATATTGCGCTTAAAATTAAGCGATTATATCCCAGCGATGCCATCAAATTGAAGCTGCTGAAAGGTATCAAAGCAGACAGCCCCATTCTGATTCCGTTTAGAAAATGGGACTTGCACATGTTGCCAGCTCTCACGATCGGTTCCACCACCGAAATGTGGGCAGTGAAAACTTCTTCGTTTCTCGAAAGAAAGTCCTCGATACGTTATTGTATGCTTCCAGAAAAATCGTGATTATAACAGCACCAATAATGATCCCACCGCATTCAGTAACATAAATATCGAGAATATCACTTTGACGCTGAACGGAGAGAATTACCCCAAGGAAAAGATGCATGCGCAATTCAGCAAAGAAGACTTTTCGCAAGCCTATCACAATTAGACGCAATTTGGATTTGGCTACAAAAATTCCTACCTACACAATCCCCTTCTATCTTATGCCGACTTTGCAAATAAAAAATTTTTCGTTATCGATTGTTCCAGAAGAGACGAGATCATCAAAAGTTCCAGTGTCAATGTTAAATTGGAGATCGAAGCATCGGCGGGTTTTCCCGACAATACCCGAGCCTATTGCCGACACCATCATCGAGCACCTCCCACTCAGCGAAATTATTAGAAAACTTAATTGAATGTCTGTCGAGAGTTTAGTTTACTACCAACCGTCGTCGTCGTCGCAATGAGAGTAGCGTTCATTGATATCCAAGCATTCGTCGTTGATGGCGTCTTCCAACCAAAGGAGATTGTCATCAGAACCGGAGATCAATGTAACAATTTTTTACTATGACCAAGTCAATGTTTTTCCTCGTTGAGAAAAGAAGACAAACAGAATGTCGTCTATTTGGAGAAGAACGTTCATGGATTACGATATTCTTTTGGTTTCGTTGCATATCCACTGGACTCGTTCCTCAAGCAGAACCTCTGTGACGTCAATATAATTTATGTACGAGGACACCAGAAAAAATATTTTTTGCACCAGAAACTTCAACAATTGAATATTGCTGCAGAAATAGTAAATTTAGAAGAATTGGACGACACCTGTGTGGATGGTTCCTACATTCGACAACACAGCATCCTGTATGCATCACCAACAGAAGGAGAGCTCATGTAGTCTTCGCAATCTTGATATTTTGTATAAACGGATATATGATAAATTGCCTAAATGAAATGTATGAAAAAAAATCTGTCTTTTCTTGAAGTGTGTGTTTAGAGGGAATCTTGATATTGATATTATTTCATGAGTTGAAATAGCTCAGTTGGAAGAGCTGGCAGTCTCTGGTTCGAACCTGGGTTTCGACACTTCTTTTGTTATTTGATAAATCGAGTATGATATGTATGCAGACTTTTCATATTCACGTTCTCCAGTAAAAGTTGTCTTGTTAGAGTACCCGCACGAGGCTGTGCTCCCAATAATAACGAAGATAGCTACTAGTGTCCTTTCGATATCGGAAAATGTTCAATCGTTTTTTCCAATGACAGGCAGCTATGTTTTTTTCTCTTATCGGCAGCTATGTCTTCTTCTCTCTAATGACAGGCGGCCATATTTTTTTCTCTTAGAGGCAGACGTGTTTTTTTCTCTCTAATGACAGGCGGCCATGTTTTTTTCTCTCCAATGACAGACGACCATGGTTTTTCTCTCCACTGACAGTCGACTCTGTGTTTTATCTCGAATGACAGTCGACCCTGTTTTTTTCAATGACAGGTGAGGTTAGGCGCCAAATTCAAAAGCTAGTGGTTTATAGGTTAGGTTAGACCCTCGTATATTTCACGTTAGACCCTCGTATATTGGCCACCCTAGTATATCTTAGGTTAGGTTAGATGCCGAAACTCATGAGCTAACCCAACGTAGACCCTCGTACACGTACGCGCCTCTCGGTTAGGTTAGAACTGCGCATGCGGTCCCAGAACATACCTAGCTGCACTACTGGTGATTTACAGCGATTTTTTATTTGTGGGTATATCTTGGAGAAAAAGTTTTCTGATAAAAATTGTGGACTTCATGACTATGAAGCTTTTTCATCAGCCGCCATTTTCAAACTACTCGACCGATTTGGCCCACTTAGCCGAGGTATTGACGAAAAGTATTTATGTGCCAAATTTCATTCTATTTGGTTGAAAATGTGGCCTCCACTCTGTTAAATTTGTTAACAAGTTTCATTATATCCCATATATATATATATATATATATATATATATTTGAGTTCTGAGGACCATGATCGACGAAGATATATAAAAAATTTCCGAAAGTGGTGACGTCCCCAATAGTATTTCTATTGAAATCTACCTAAAATCTATGTCTACATAATAGGGAGTATCGTCTCGAGACTAATTTATATTACGCTTGATGTCCCACTGTAGTAAGCTTTTTTTTCAATTTGTTTAGAAATGATCTTTCTCTTTTTGTTAAATCTAGACTTTTGTTGTTTGCCGATTACTTTAGAATATTTGATAAAATTAAATATGAAAATGATGGAAGGAGTTTGCAAAACGATCTTTTTTTATTCTTTGAACGGTGTCGATGAAGTTCATGACCTGGGTGTTACATTTGATCTCAAACTAATATTCTATCCACATGAGATATAATTTCAAGTTCTTTTAAAATGATTGGGCTTCATCATACAATCATCTAATGAATTTTCGTCACAAACAACAAAAGTCCTGTAGAATGGTCACCTAATTATACTTACCAAAGCAATTATATCAAAGGAGCTCAGAAAAAGTTTTTACACTGTGCAGCTTATAAAATTGTGATTGATTTATAGCGAATATCATTAAGAATATATTGCAGTTTTTGAAATTACAAACTCTTGAACAAAGAATGATTAACTCAGATATTTCTTTCCTTCATAAAATCATACAGGGATTATCAACTGTTCTGTTTACTCTCTGAATGCTCCAGTAAGGCAAACCAGAAATCCCAAAGTTTTGTAGACAACATTATGCCAATCTAATTATTGACAGAACGCCCCTGACTACAGCTAAATATAGAAATAATTATTGCGGTCAGATTGATCTGTACGGTTTTTCTATTACGCCTTTAAAACAAAAATTAAAGAAATTACCCCGAGAAAGATTTTGTTGATTTTTAACTTATCTTATATGTATTCAGTTCTTCATTCACTTTCAATGAATTCAAGCAAGTATATTTGCTTCAATCTGCTATGTAATTTTTTTTAAATTTACTTTCACTGTTGTCTATCCATATATTTTTTTTCTATTCTAGGTATTAGTAGGTTTGTTTGGAATGATCAGTAAATTATTTATGAAAGTAAAAATAGGTTTTACACAAAGATATGATGACAACGACTATCCTCTGAACATCACTATGAATATGTATTAAATACATTAAAATATATTAAGAGTAAGTTGTTTATTTAATGGACGATAAATATTGAATAGTTTGTACATAACAATTTCAGATGAGAATATTTTCTTGTTTCATAATTTTTAGACCGTGATTTTTGTTTCGGAGTTGGGTTTTAGTTTTTGAACTTATTTTTATTTCATACTTTTTTAAAACATGATTTTTCAGTAGTCGGGTTTTAGTTTTGGAACTTATTACTATTTCATACTTTTTAGAGCGTGATTTTTCAGTAGTCGAGTTTGAACTTAGTTTTAATTTAAATTATTTTGGGGTTATAATTAGTGATAAAGTATTTGCAGAGCCGCCTTACATTTTTTTTAGGTTTTATAGTTTTACATGTACCTAGGTAATATATCCCGTGGAGGTAATTATTCTCAATTTGGTCAGTTTTGGTTAGCGCAGCTGTTTGTCTATTGGCTTTCTCACATGTTTTTTGGATGAGTTCATTCCATTTGGTCTTGTCGTCCAGCCAGACACCAAGGTATTTGAAGTATTTTATTTGGGCGTTATTTGTGTTCCCTCTAGCTGGAAGGATACGTCCTCCCTCTTTCTCGGGCATTTTAGGATGATAGCTTCGGTCTCATGCGACGCGAGTTTCAGCCCGTTATCATTCATCCACTGGCCTATGCGTTCCATTGAGGTGTTCGCTCTCCTTATCAGTTCCTGTTTATTCACGGCTTTGACAATGACAGCCAAGTCGTCTGCGTATGCTATGGTATAGCATTCTGCAGGAAGTTCTAATCTCAGGACTCCGTCATACAGAACGTTCCATAATGTTGCGGGACCCCCTGTGACATGACCTGTGAGTAATCTCCTTTTCGTGGTGTTATATTGGATATATAGGATCGCATAATTTCCAGTAAATAACTGCTAATCTCCAAGTCCGACAGTCTATTCAGAATCAGATGCCACTTCGCACTGTTGAAAGCGTTTTTAACATCGATGAGAATTACAGCTCCCTAGGTCATGCTACTTTCAACTACTGCACAAAATGTTTCTTGCAGTTGTTCACCATACATGGCTGCCTCTGTCCAGACACAAACCACACATCTGTTCTTCTAATAAATTCTTTCTCAAACCCAATAAAGTATTATGTGATGGTTTACGGCCATTTAGCCATTATTTAATCAAAAAATGAAAAATGTCTTATTCCTCAAGACTGCTGACTACAAATACCGATACAATAGGTGTATGTCGGACGAATATCCATAAACTACTTCCCTAGCTAATGCCTCGACGGACGTTGGATCACATTCGATTAATAAACGTGCAAAGTCCTACAAGGTACTTTGCAAATGTTTGTTGCGAAATGGATAAATATTAACCACTTTACTCAGGCTGACCACCTGTAGACCGGTTTTGGGTTATTTGCCCCTAATTAGTACAGGGTAGGTCAAGCAGACAATAATTAATGTCTGCGGTACCTGACTGAAACAATTAAAATCCATCCACTTCGTAGTATTCGCTGGGATTGAATTAGCAAAATGGACAGCACCATTAGCTAACGCTATCTCAACACAACTACTGCAACTAAACATTACCAACTGAGTTGTCCTCCTGAGTCTCAGGATAGAAATCTGCAATAGAGACGGAAGTCTGTGATATATCAATAGCCAGCTATTATTTCATCAAAAATAAAACACGTCTTATTCCTCGTGATTGCTGACTACAAATACCTATACAATAGGTGTATGTTGGGAATAGTTTTCATTCAATTTGGTCTACTATATATTTTATATGGGGAATCATTTATTTATCTTTCCGGTTTCCTTCATAAATGAACTTTATAGTATGTACGATTTTGAACGAACCCTAAATTTTGAGTGGAAGATGAATTTATTCAACTTAGAATGGATATACTATATAAACACGATGTCACTTGTGTTGCATCATTCACTGGCTTCATTCTGGTTATTATTTCATTGAATTGGAAAATCGTTTGTTAAGTTGAGAGTTATAATAATTAAATATGTTTCTAGTATCTATCAATGATACTGGGTTTTTTATGAAAATTACACTTCTTGATGTTCTAGATCAACAAATCCAGGCTCAGCAAGCAACCACAATTTCATTGAGACATGGATTGGAAGATAAAGAAGAACAGATCAAAATATTGACAACAGAACTTCAGAGGTTACAATCGAAACAAAAAGATATGTTACAAGAGAACAATGATTTATCTCTTAAAGTCCAACAATTGGAGAGAGATAGATCAGAAAGCGAGCAGAGATTTAGTGAATTGAAGAGTTGTGCTGATCAGCAAAGACAAGATTCTGCAGATATGCAGACCTTATTGGTACAGCTGGAACAATTGAAATTACAAATGAAACAGTAAGTGGCAATGAATTAATTTAATATGCTTTGAACTAGATGCCTTATATGAAAAGTATTCCATTAAACGAATTGATGTTTGTATAAATGGGAAGAACTGAACCCAATTACTTTGTGTGTATCAAAAATTGAGGAGTTCGGAAACAACCGCCAGATAATCAAACATTTCGCTTCATCTCCTGAAATTATCCCTTTAATCACTTCTTACAGCAGACAGGACATACACTTTTACCATACGACCCCAGAAATGTTGGAATTGTGTCCACCACTTTTTTTATTCTGCTGAAGGATGCAGAATCAAAGAGTATAGCTCTCCCATGGAAACGGTTTTAAATAATGATTCCAACCAATACTGGGAAGATCAATAAAAACAAAAATCACAGAAAAAAGGGAAATACCTTCCCGAAAATATCAGTACATACAATAAATAGCTGTTATGAATGAAACGGTCTTAAATCTCACTAGAACTCAATTAAATCTTAGTAGGATTGACTTTTCTGGAAAATAGAACTAAATAAATATTCTAAGTAAATTCCATCTTTGGCTTGTATTGAGTCCTTGCATCAATGAAAATGTTAAATCATAGTTTATTTATCTCATATAACATTATTTTTTTCAGTGAACAAGATCAACTGATAGCTTCTAATGATCAAATCAATTTGTTAAAAAAAAGAAATTCAGAATTGGAGTCTGATATGGAAAATTGTAGGCTGAGAGAATCTGAACTTCTTTCCTTCACTCAACAACTGACTGACAAAAATGTAAGGCTGCAGTCAGAGTTCACATCCATGGAAACCCAGGTAAAATGAAATGAGGATATGAATGAATGTAGTGATTTATAGTCAAATTCACGAGTTTCGTGATTAAGATTTTTTTTTACATTTTTGAAGGTCTCCTTTTGATATAAGAGAAAAGGTAAATATATTTTCACAATTTTCGAGATATGGTTAACATAACTGTATTCTAAAGTTTTATGAAAAGGAGCAAAAAATGGTTGAGGTTGTCTACAGCTCCTAGCGAAGTCTTACAACACACATTACTTGATTTATTACCAACAATGTACTTTTGCAGATGGGAAAACATAATATATTACCTACTTTGAATTTTGATATTTTTCTACTTTTTTTATTCTTTGAACGTATAGTTCTCAAATTCTGCTCTTTCACAAAAGCAATAGGCATTCAAACATTTCTCATTAGATCTAAAACACCATGAATGCAACCTTCTGACCTTTTTTATAACCTTATGTACTTATTGATACGATTCAAGAATCGGAATTATGTAATCTCAGTAATAGTTCTACAACTTCAGGTCCTGGAGAATAGCGGTAAATATGAGTAAAATGACACTCCTAATTAATCTCAATATATTTGGGAAATTACCAGCAATAATTCACAATAGTGTGCTCATACTAGTGAAAAAGTAAAGTCAGTTTATTATATGGTGACTAAATCGAACAAAGTTGTAATTAAAGCAAATTACTAGAAGATCACTATCCGAATCATCCCCCTCTAGACTGAATTTTTTAGAATCGCTTTTCCGATAGTGTTGGTGAGAGTATAAATTCTGATAGAGAAGAAAACGAGACCTAGAGGCAGGACAAATAAATAACCTTTGCTCCAGTACTGAACTCATTTGGGACAACAGTGAATAAATGTGATTTTTAATATAACATTTGGTGTGTGTGAATGTGTGAGTGTGTGTTTGTAGCACTATACTTGTGGCATCTTGTGTGTGAATAATCCTGAACTCTGGCATCCGCTCAGAACTGTGGCACCTTACACTCTGTGCCCAATTTTCATCGTCGTTTCATGAAAACTATATGACATATCCCAATGCTTTCCATCCCAGAGGGTGTCATTATGATCATATTATTCGTTGGAGCGATTATTACATGTACTACGCCTGTATTTTACCAACTATTTAAAAAAAAACATCGAAGTGTGTGACGTGCCACAATTCAGTTTTATTCAGGTAGTATTCACACACAATATTTATCGATGAAAGCGACATCTGCTGGAGACACAGGCACTAATTACAGTGTTGCCATTTCACCTAGTCCAGCTTGCTGCGGACCCTCATATAGTGAGTAGGTATTGGGTATTTAGATTCACTTGTTAGTTAGCTTGGGTCAAATCTTGCAAGTGAATTTTGACCGACTTCTAGTCGTCCGATTGATTTGAAATTTGGCAAGTGTTCATAATTCCGGTGACAATGCATTATGGAATTTGTAAGAGAAAAAACAAAATGGCGGACGATTTGTAATTAGGGTCCGATTTGATTCAAAATTGGTATGTGGAGGTTTTCGGGGTCGGATATTATGAATTTTTGGCCAAAATTCATAAATTCAAGATGGAGGTTTCAAGATGGGGGACGAGTTTTGTGATTATTATCCGATTCGTTTCAAAATTGGTATGTGGCGGTTTTAGCGGTCGCAGATTTTGAAGTTTTTGTCAAAATTCATAAATTCAAGATAGCGGTCCCAAGATGGAGGAAGAGTTTTCTGATTATGGTCATATTTTACTCAAAATTGGTATGTGGGGGTGTTCAGGTTCGAAGATTTTGTCAAAATCTATAAATTCAAGATGGTGACTTCAGGATGGCGGACGAGTTTTGTGATTATGGTCAGATTCTATTCAATATTAGTAGAAGGGCTAGGCGGGTACGAGCGCAACCCCCATTTTGGGGTGGGTTTTGGCGAGTGGGTGAGGGGGTGGTTTTCGGAAAGGTGGGGGTAGGGATGATGGTGACGGTCATGGGAGGTTCGTTGTGGGAGGGGTTTGTGAAAAAATGGTGGTTTTATGAGAGGGGGGGGGGGTGGTTGTATGCGGGTAGGGAGAAAGGTTGGGGGTGAGTGGTCTGTGATTGGTCGCAATGATGGCAGCCATGTTGTGTATGGGAGTGTGTGATTGAGAGTGGGGGTGGGGAGAGCTGTGATAGGTCGTGGGAGTGGTGATAGCCGCCGGCCGCTATCCAATAGCCGAGCAGCAGCCATATTGAAATGAGGGTGTCAACCAATAGGTGCATTCGTCAACGGTATTGGTCGGACGGAAGACTGAATGAATGGCTGTGGGTGTGTCCTGCCTTCGTCAACGGCATTGGTCGGACGGAAGACTGAATGACAGAAGTGTCACGTGATCAGTGAATGGCGGCGGACATTTTGGAAAGTGGGAGGAGTCAGCAGTGATGATGCGGCCATGACTCAACCGACAAGTCTTTGCAGGAATATTATCTACGTCAGTACTTTCCTCTTATCAGTTGTTTATTTAAGCGACCGGATATCGGCGGCATCCTTTGTTTACATTAACAAGATAGAGAGTATGCAGCTGCACGCTCGAACCGTGGGATCCTTTTGCATATTCAAGGTCAAATGATTGCATCATCCAGTTCTGAGAATTTTGTCGAGTTGGCAGTTTTCCAACTGCGCAGTAGGAAATTGATGTGGGTGACCGATCCCCACCGTCAGCTTCATTCATCATCTGTCCTCTGAACTGTAAACATTCAGTGCTCTCTTTCTTGCTCTCTGAGTTTGTGTGTTTGTGCATCTACCAAACATCTAAAAAACGTAAGTTTTTATTTTATTGTTTTACTTTTTTTTCAAAACCTTTTTTTTTGTATGCCAAAAGGGTACTTTGAGTTTTTTTTGTTTCAAACATTTCTTCATATATCGAGGGTGGAGGTTTTTTCTATTTGTTTACGAAGAGGGATTGTTTTTTCTGCAAAACATTTCAAGGGATTGTTTATTTATTATAGAACAATCTTGCAGAAATAAACGCTGTTGCGAGCAGTAGCTACAGGGAAACCGTAGCTCTATCAACATTGCCGCTAAACAAGCCTATGCTAATCGAGAAATTGAGAGCAGTTAAAACGAAGTACGGGGACACAATAGTAGCCGATTTGGAAACCAAATTAGTCTTCCTACCAAGG